>PVIH01008693.1:0-88750 GCA_004025045.1 Sigmodon hispidus
TGACCAGATGTGTTGGGAGGGGGAAGAGACCTTGAATAAGGATATACAGGGATGGAAAAAAAAATTCAGAGGGAAAGATGAACACAAAGAAAATATAGGTGTAGCAATCTTATTTGTATTTCTTCCCTTGATAAGCCATGCCTATCATTCTTATCCTCTGTATAGTTATTGTTAACTCTTCCACATTTTAAATTCTTTTCACTGTGTTTTTTTTTTGATAAATACAAAATAAAGAAGGAAGAAAAAAAAAAAAAAAGAACCTGGCATTTGCTTCCAGGGTTGGGCATATATGTACAAGATCAAGGAGGCTAAGCTGTGGCCATAACCGGGCTTTCAGGAATGTCTTTAGCACACTATTGGATATACCATGTAGAATTTACATACAAACACATATGTAACTATTAACAAAGTGTCATACATTTTGGCAATTGTCGGCCAACTAGGCTTCAAAAGCTTTCTCTTCTCTTCTAATGACTAGATGATTTTCCAAGAGGGACACAGAATCGATAAAGGAAACAAGAATCAAAAATCATTTAAGATTTCTAAAACTGAGAAGAAAAGGCTCCACCTGGGAAAGCAATCCTGGCTTCCTTTACTAATCTATTTGCATATATAGACATCCTCTAAATTAGTCCAAATGAGGATGTTGTGGTTCTCGCTGCTTCTTGGGAACCCCTTTCCAGCTTTAATGTAACTGTTTCCATCAACTATGACCTCAGAGATGTTCCCTTCCTTCACAAAGGAAGATGTTTCTCAGGCTCTGAATTTCAAATCAGCAAATGCATAAAATTTGAGAATATGAATTGATTAGATTAAGGAATCAGATGTGTGCTCTCAGCCATTGCTTAAGTAGAAAAATGAAAGTTGCACATTATCCTTGGTGGTGACCAGCCTGCATACTGTTCCTGATCTTGTCACTTATTTGAGTTCCATTTTGAATGGCTAGTTATTCTTCAGAAGACCTGGACAGTACCATGGGCACTTTACAACCCATTGGTGCTAGAATAGCAGAAGAATGAGAATGAGTGACAGAGTGACAATGGGGAAATGAGCCTTGGTCCATGGCATGTCCTTCCTTTGAAGTCTCAATATAGGAGATAACATTAACTTGCTAAGAGAAAAGTGAGCCAAAACACTCCGTGATGCATTTGAGGATAAGTGACTTCAGTAAGCATCTAGACTACATGCTCAAAGGGTGTCCCAATGTAGGAGGGACAGTCTCTAGGGTAGGAGATTGCGGTCCCATTCTGCTTTAGTTAATTGTGGCTGAATCAAGAGTTCCTTCAATCAGCTGTATCCAGGATGCACAATGCACAGCCCTTGGGCTGGTCTCAGGTGTGAGATAGAATCACTAACAAGTGCAATAATGAATGGTTCTGGCCTCTTTTTACTTATATGTGAAAAGGCAGTAATAGTATTCTCACCCTTAGAAAGTTGTATGAAGAATGATTTAATACACAATATGGTAATTTGAATAGGAATGGCCTCCAGAGGTTCATGTATTTGAATGCTTAGTCACCAGGGAGTGGCATTATTTGGCATAATTAGAAGAATTAGGAGGGGTGGTGTTTTTCTGTCTGTTTAGTGGCTGCACCTTAATCTACCGATATTTTACCGTCTGCACCCCTTGGCCCACAGTCAGCATCCCACTGTCTAGACCATGGCCTTCTGGGATTTCTGTTCTTGGCCATGGCCACCAAATGTTGTCCCATTTACTACTAAAGACTCAGGAGTCGGGATAAAACCTGCTAGATCAGAGAAGCTAAGAAGCAACCTAACCTTTTTTTCAGCTGGAGACCGAGAGAGAGAGAGAGAGAGAGAGAGAGAGAGAGAGAGAGAGAGAGCGCCTCTCTACACCATCATAACCAAAAAGGATTCCAAATCTCTAAATCCCTCCTTATTCCTTCCTGTGTCTATCTATCCCTATTGCTGGGTCCTCCATACTCTCTATGGCTAATTCTTGTCAACTAGTCACTGGCTACACCCCTTGATTCAAGGTGAATTTTATTAACACAGTCTCAGAGTTTTACAAATGATGAAACATTTCAGAACAGATATGGCCTTATTGGAGGAAATGTGTCACTAGGGGTGGTATTTTAGATTTCAAACAGGCCCAGTTTGCTCTCTCTTGGCCTTCGGATCAAGATGTAGCTCTCCAGCCACCTGTACCACCATATTCTCTGGCATGATGATAATGAACTGAGCTTCTGAAACTGTAAGCAATCCCCAAATTAAATTATTTCTTTTACAAGAATTGCCTTGGTCATGGTGTCTCTTCATAGCAATAGAACAGTGACTAAGACACACAGTAGATGCTAAGAACAGGTATGTATGTCTAAGTATTTAGATATGTTACCTGTCATTCATCTGATTACATTATGCATTAACTCATAATTATTTTTTTAATTAGGAAATAGTTTTCTCTGACTATTTTCTTACATTTTCCAGTATAGATCTTAAACTCAACATTTAAGACATTATCTCTTTAGACCTTATTTTCAACCTTTGTAATGCTCTGACCCTTCAATATAGTTCCTTATGTTGTGGTGACCACAGCCATAAAATTATTTCATTGCTACTTCATAACTGTGATTTTGCTATTTTTATGAATCTTAATGTAAATGTTTAATATGTAACCCAAAAAGGAGTCAGAATCCACAGGTTGAGAACTGCTGTGCTAGAGAATTGCTTGGGTTTACATATTTGCCACACGACAGCTGATACTCCTCCTAACCCTATTTGTTAGATGTTTGATACATTTGGAAAGATATTCAAGGCAATTTTAAGCTCCCAATTTTTCTAACAGAGCTACACATGTATTTCTTTTTCTTTCTTTCTTTCTTTCTTTCTTTCTTTCTTTCTTTCTTTTTTAACCCAAACCTAGATTTTAGGTACTTAGTTTGATTATATAGAATAGTCAAGTTCAAAAGACATTTCTATGCCAAACAGGTTGTAAATGCAGGTCACTACATTGTATCAGTTCTGGTAGATCAGAACCCCTCCTGAAAGTGAATCCCTGTCCTGTCTCTGGGTCTCTAACTGGGGTGTTTTTCACTAGCTTTCATCTATAAAAGAGCTTTCTTTTGTCCTTATTTTTCTGTAATTTAATAAAGGTCAACAATCAGTCATGATTCCCCATCTCAGGTATCAGAGAATAAACAGAAACATTGATGCCCTTGGTGCCTTGCTTAAAGTTATGTGCATTGGTTCTGCAGACTTAGGCCTGCTGCAGATCATATAGGTTTGTCTCATATGTATGCTGTGGAAGGACTACTGTGTTAGCTGTTTGTGTCCCCTAAGCTCCAGAGCATTGACCTACACTCAGGCTGGAGAGAGAAGACAAGCTGACAAGCCAGACTGACATAAAGCAGAGGATCACAGGATCTGAGCAAAAGTGTCACAGCCATTCACTCTTGGTTCTGCATATAACATCCCAGTTGCTCAGAAGAGAAGAGTCTTGTAGATACAACTATTGCAAGCAGTAATCACAGACCAAAACAGGAAACAGATCCGAAGTTCCCAGCACACATGAGTTCTCAGTTCCCATGATTTTATACATGCTCTCCATTCTCTTTCCCATCAATAAATGGTAACCTCACAGGGATGGCATTTTTCTTTGCTGTTGTGAGGAATGGCCAAGGTCACATTCCAGAGAAGGATGGTTGCCTTTCAAAGCATACCAGTCTTGAGGAAAGATAAAGAGAAGGTTAATATTTGAAGACATGTCCAACTTCACCAGCTAACAAACACATCTATCTCCAATGCTGTGACTTTGTCTCCTTCCCCAGAGGAGTGCTGATAAGAGAAAGAGTAAGCCTGCTCCTACTGAGAAAGGAACAATGGTTTTTATAGAATTTAATCCAGTTTTTGTTTGAGTTTTATTTGCCCTCTACAGAGTATCTATTTTTTTTTTAATAATGCTGTGTATCTTGTTCAAATCCTGAACAATCTTTCTGCTTCCCAATTCTGAAGGGAAGGGAGATGGTGGAAAAGAATCTGAAGGATGTCACTTATGGACCCATCTAGTTTTGTCATCATTGTTTGAACCAGGGATCTTTGACTCAGCTTCAGATAGGAATTTGTAACCCAGCTCTCTCCCTTCTTTGTTCAGTTCATGAATTAGGCACATAACACCTAACAGACAGTTCTACAGCTTTGCTTCGATGTCTCAAATGAGGGAAACAAAATATTGTAAGCAGTTAGCAATGCTGCTATTGGGGTGGCTTCATTTTCTTAAAAGATACTTTCTTATATTGACCCAATTTGACTGTTTGCAACATTGCTTGATTTTTCTAGATCTGCCTCAAGAGTCATGGGGATAACTATTCAAGGAGAAGGAGAAGCAGCAGGTCAAAGTGAAGATGATTGCTGCTTTGGAGGCAAGTGTTCTGAGTTCAAATCCTAGTTCCTCCATGTTTTGATCGTATAGTTGTGTCTCAGTGGAGGGTTTAGGACAGTATTGGTCCCTTGGTAGGCACACAGTGCCAGTTATTGGCAACATTATTTTTTTATTATTTTATCTCACACACTCTAAGTAAAACACTTATAAAAAGAAAGAGATCATGGATGAACACACATAGAGGAAAGATCAACAAAATCATGGTGATGAACTGAGCATTATAAGCCAAGAAAAGAAACCTCCATAATATTACTGAAAACTTAGTCTTCCAGACTATAGTACTACAAAGTATAAATTCTCGTTATTTAAGTCACCCTGCCTGTAGTATTTTATATAAAAGCCTCAGTAGATCAATATAGATAGTATGACCTCTAGACCTGATTTTGTTATTACCTACAGATATTACCTTGGAGCCCTTTGTACATGCCAGGGCTGAGAAGTATTTTGTCCCTTTGTAATTATCATTATATACTTTTATTTGGCATCCTGTCTGGGAGTGTGTAGTGTACTTGGAGTGATAAGAAAAGTTTAGTGGAAGATGACCTCATAGGCTTCCACTATGCCTGTTTGGGGGGATTCACTGGCACCTAACCAGTTATCAAATGCTTAAGAGCAACTTTGACGTTTTTCACAAGAATTCAAGACCATCTCACTTTCTTCTACTGAATCTTGTCTCCATCACAAACAGTCTCCAGGCTCCTTTCCTTCTTCAATACATTTTTTTTTTTTTTAAATAGAAGCTAGGATATTAGGTGTCAAAGACAGGTATATCTGTCCTAAAGTTTTTTACCTTGTTTAAATTTTTCCCAAAGGAATCCTAGGGTGATGGAATATACTAGTAATCTTTAGGAGTCTAGTTCATTCATGAAAGACTTCAAAAACTCTTCACATTTATAACAGTCATAATTATTGTGTATTTATACCAGTAAGGACTGGTGGTGATTAATTGCAATAATAATTACAATTGTCAATCCAATTGTTAATTCTTTTCTAAAACATTACAGTCCAAGACTCTTAACTGTCCAAAAAAATCACTTCCAGCATTAAATGTTCTTCCATCTGTGGAAGCATTAAATGTCCTGCCATCTGTGGATCTCTCTGATTAGAGCCAGAATCTTAGAAGGCACATTCCCAAATAATCTAGCCCATCAGTTGTACTTTAAAAGAGAGGACTAGAATCTAGACAGTGTGCTAGTTTTCTCAGCCGCCAGAAAGTAGCATAGTTGGGATCCAGACTCCTATACCCTGGCCCTACCCTAGCATCCTACATGGGCCTCTACTTTGTAAGGTCAATTCACCGTGACAGAAATACTTGACAGAAACCAAGGAGGAAAGATTTTTCTGGACCAATATTTCAATTCATGGGAAGTTGTTCCCATGTGCCATATCAGGGCAGAGGAGAGGAGACATGTGATAGAGTATAGTTACTCATATCATAGTTGATCAGGAAGCAGAATAAGATAGAAATCAGCCAAGGATGATCAACTCACAAGAACCTGCCCTGAGTGACCTACTTCTTTCAACTAGGCTCCATTTCCCAAGGTTTAAGGAACCTCCCATACACCCTCCTACTGGCTAGGGACCAAACATCTCAAACTTGAGTGTGAGGGGAAACAGTTCATAGATTGCTGCCATAATAGTCAACTAACCCTAGATGGTCCATGGAACACACTCAAACATCCAATATTCTCATGTCATCTCTGGTTATTGCTTTCTATTGTCTTTGGACAGCATGAACCAGCCAGTTTGTTTGCAGCCTCCCATGACTCTTGATATGAGAATGTCTTTCTGTATGTTGCGAATATCATAGGAATTGTTTTGGCCCATGACAAGCATCATAGAGTAGGCAGAGAAATTGGAGTATAAGTAAGAGAAGGAGGGCAGAGTCAGACAGAGACGTGATCCAGCCATGAGAGAACCAACATGTAATGGAACACAGGTGAGCCATGGGCCATGTAGCAGGACAGATTAATGGAAATGGGTTGAATTAAGATGAAAGAGCTAGCTAATAATATGCCTGAGACATAGACCAAACAGGATGAAATTAATATAAGCATCTATGTGTTTCATTTGGGACTCCGGAATTGCTGGTTCAGATAAGCAGCAAGGTGCAGGTCTGAATTGAGGCTAGTCCGGTCCCAGAAACCCATGATACAGACTCTCACTGGAATAAGAGGAAGAAAGGAACATATATGGCTAATTAGCTGTGGGCTGTGCTTCTAACAAAGGGAACTACTTTACTTCCCAATTTCCTTCTTTCTTTCTTTCTTTTTTTTTTTATTTTCAAGACAAGGTTTCTCTGTGTAGCCCTGGCTGTTCTGGAATTCACTCTGTAGACCAGGCTGGCCTTGAACTCACAGATCCATCTGCCTCTGCCTCCTAGGTGACGGAATTAAAACCAAGTGCCACCACCACCCAGACTCTTCCCCAATTCTTGATTTTTAATCCTAGTTTTAGAATATGAGAATGACTTTCTTATGTGGCAGTCCTTGTAATTAAGAAGACTCATCCATTCACAAAGAATGGCTTAAGTCAACACCAATAATAGATATGTATCAAAAAAGACAAAGAAAGAAAGAAAGAAAGAAAGAAAGAAAGGAAAACATCTTTCCTTGCTTGGTCCTGTGTGACCCTTGCCTCAAGATTTAGGTCTTCTATTTTAATAGAGTCTCTACCTGTGTATTCTCAAAAGCCACTGAAATACTTTTTAGGATATCAAGATTGATGGTTTAAGCTAATTTACAAAAGTATTTCCCTAAAGGATCAGGAATTGATGTCCTTTCATAATAAAAGCAGACCTTATTAGAAGTCAACCAGTCTTCAGAACAGGATAAAAGTCAAATGATGCCTCTGATTCTGGGACTTGGCTTTTTTCACAAATCTCTGACACTCCCAGGTTACACCCTCCCCCCTCCCTGCCCCACTCTTCACCCCAAAGGAGCAGACTGTTTGATTTTCCTACTGATAATGTCCTTAACGGAATCAACCAAAGTATTGTAGGTTTCGGTTTTCATTTGTGTCTATATTTAGACACAAACAGACACTGTTGGAAGAAAATAGTCTCTTTCCAGTGTCCTGGCTGGAGGAAGGGATGTTTTTAAGTGAGTTAATGGGGTGCCTTAGCTGGAATTCCCCAGTGAGGTCTTGCTGGGAGAGCGAAACATGCTAAAAGTTTATGAACTGTGGACTTTGCCGTCTGATGGGATGACTAAGATGCTGATGATTAGTTCTCAGGCTGGTTGCCACCTACGTGTTCTCCAGAGATCTTGGGCCAGGCTGAAGATGAGACGGGGCTGGAAACTCGGTTCATGAATGTATTTGATCGAAAGCCCACCTCTTGTGTCCTACTAAAAGTACAGTAGGCCTGTGCTCAGCATTGGTACTGATGAGCACAGCTTTAAGGAGCTGATGCTAGAGAATGTCCCCATAAAATAAAAGCGAAGTCTGCTGGACTGAATTAGAAGGGGTCCTGGAACTCATGGGTATCCAGCTCCATCCTGTCAGTTCCCTGTCTCTTTCATGAAATTATGAAATTATTTTTTTCATTCTTTATATCATTCTCAGAAAATAATTTCTCCAGCAAAATTCCTTCTGTTCTTACCATTCTGTGTGCAGGACACAGGTCCTATTTTTGTCTTACTGGAAATGAGAAGGTTGGTGTTCTGATCCAGCATGGACTACATCTGAGTACCCAGTGGGGAGGGAGAGTCGGTAAGATGTTCTCTCAGCTCACATGCACTCGATGACATGATTCTTCCCTGTCCATTCCTCGCCACTTTCAAGATATTCAAGAACAGCTCAGGACTCAGAAGCCCCATTACCTCTCCCATTTCCTTTTTCACTGTGTGGTTGGAAGGATTCAGGAGATTCAGTGTTAGAGCCTCCAAAATATCTGCCTCTACTCAATATTGGTGATGCCAAAAATCACTTTTTCTACCTAAATGCATTTTTTTTTTAGTGAGGGGAAGCAGGGAAAAAATATAAATTATAGAGAATCAAGATATTTGACCATTTAGAGAAACAGAAATTGGAGACAAAGAAATCAACATGAAGCGGCGTGCGCTTTCTCCACATTGATGCGCTTTGCTCCTTGCATTGGATTTCTGGTGCTGACTCTGACTGTGTGTTTGGGCTACATCAGTCTCTAAAGAGGCCTTACCACCACACCCAGTGAAATGTCTGCTTTAGGACCCTTTCAGGAGGGAACTCCAGCCTGTGTTCACAGGATTGCATAGTTCTTTTCTAATTGGTGGTGGTAGATGCACATTCACACTCCAAAGGCATTAGCTCAACTATGTTCATAGCAGCATTATTCGTAATAGCAAGAACCTGGAAACAACCTAGATGCCCCTCAACTGAAGAATGGATTAACAAACTGTGGTACATCTACACAATGTAGTACTATGCAGCAGTAAGAAAAAATGATATCCTAAAATTTGCAGGCAAATGGATAGATTTGGAGAATATCCTCCTGAGTGAGGTATCACAAACTCAGAAAGATAAACAGGGGATGTACTCACTCATTGGTGGACTTTAAACAAAAAAAAAGGTAAGCATGTCCAAACTGCAAACTACACCAAAAAAAAAAAAAAAAAAAAAAAAAAAAAAAAAAAAAAAAAAAAAAAAAAAAAAAAAAAAAAAAAAAAAAAAAAAAAAAAAAAAAAAAAAAAAAAAAAAAAAAAAAAAAAAGAAAAGAAAAGATTCTTTTCCTTTAGCGGCTTGAGTCTCGTCTCCTCACTCATTTTCCTGTCTGCTCCTCTGTAAGGATTCAAGTGGAGACTTTGCCATGAATGTTGACTTGGCACTGATTTAATGAGAAACAACTCTTTCCTTTAATGCGCTGAGATGTAGCTGCACCTCTCTGTTCCTACACTCATTCAGGATTTCCAAATTCTTCGGAACACAAAAAACGAAAAGTAGGCATTGCTGCATTTCTGACCCCTGAAATATCAAAATTCCCTAGCCAATTTCTTCTTTTCCTTCTATCCTAACATTTAAGAACTGCATACTGTACATTTAACGCTTGGCTGTCTAATCCTCTGTTACAGTTAACACAAATGCAACAGAGAAAACAGATAGCAAGTGTGGGAGACAGGGAGAGAATAGTGAGTCAAGCCCGAAGGAAGAGACAGGGGTGGGGGGTGGGGGGTGGGGTTGAGAGCACCATTAAATTTTCTTCTCATCTATCTTACTGTCTGTGGCACTTGGACAAAGGAGAAGGTCCTCAAACCTGGAAAGGTCAAAAGAGGAAATCCAACCGTATGTTTTTAAGGCTGAAATGAAACACTGTATAGCTCGTTGAGAAATGGAATGATAGCCCAGCCTGGGCTGGAAGTGGGTGTAAGGATAAGGGAGGTGACGGGGTGGAGAGCGAAAATGAATTAAGAAAAACACACCGTCTTCCGAAAGGGAAATGGAGTTCTGAAAAGAGATGGAAAAACAAGTTTTTTTCAGGATAATGCCTTTTGCATCCCCCACCTCCCAACGGGAAGCTCAGCTGGAGGTGTGAGGAAGCCTGAAGAATACCATGGAAGCCCAGGTTACCTGACAGAAGGAAAGAGCCCAGGGAAAAGCAGACAGCAGCAGGGACAGGGTCACGTTTTTCTTGGCATTGGGATATTTTGAAATGAGTTATTTTTCAAAAGTTTCCAAGGAGGATCCTTTACCAGTTTCCAGCCTCCATTTGGGATTTGAAACCTACAGGAAGCAAAGACCCTTCTCATGACCTCTTTTCTTCCTCTCTAAATTAAATTTGGATGCAGAGAGCTGGAGAAGCTCTCGGTCGGTCGGAGCCTTTAGCAGTGCCTGGGAGTGTGGTCCTTCCCTAGCGGGGACTAGTTCTGCTCCCAATTAAGGATTGTTCTGGCAAGTGTGGGACACTGTTTAGGGTTTTGGCAAGTTGTTTAAAGATTTGGCTTTTATGTTCTTTCTTTGGTAAAATAAGAAGTTTGGCCTTAAATCATTGGTTCTTTACTTTGTGGAAAGGTGCCTGAGACCCCTCTGGGAATATACTGAAGGCTATGAAGCTACACCCCAGATGCATGCACATAAACCAACTCACATAGAATTTGTTGGGCAGTTTTTAGGGCTCACATTCTCTAAAGCACATGGTTTTCCAGTGTTATTTTCCTTCTCAATGGAGGCCTAGACTTCTTTAGCCTTCTGAATCCAGGCACGGAGCAATAGCAGGGGAGCAAAGAGTGACCGTCCTCAGCCGCAGCAGAGTCTCTCCCTGGTGTGGTGGGTCAGCAACTGTCCCCACGGTGGCTTCTGCCCTCAGTCCCAGCAGTTCCAAAGCAGTAGCATAGGACCAATGTCCCCAAATAGCATTGGATTATCATATGGCACTTGTAAGAAATAAGCCTTTACTGCTGAAGCTGCTTTGTTTCAGGGCTCCGTTGTCACCACAGCATATCATAGCACACACAGACTGACACATCTTCTGTGTCACCTCTCACCGCTTCATGACATCTGATGCTTTTTCTGAACCCCATGCGCCTGATCCTAAATCTTGAGCCACATACCTCCTTAGCCTGGCTCCTAAGGGATACTCATTTTGGAGTTGTTGAATTCAGAATTCAACCAGGCTCCACTTCAAAAGTCAGTGAGCTACCAAAGACTTGGTTAGGTTTTCCCAGAGGCTCCCAGGAATAGATGCGCATGAAGGGATCTGTCTATCCCTCCTGCTGTGTGCACCCACTCCATCTCATTTTCAGAAGAGAAGAGAAACCAAACAAATAAATACTTAGTGTGCCCCTAAATGCTTCCAATGGTAAAATTCGGGTCAGAAGGCAGGATGTCTGTCCTTGGATTCTTCTATTTATGGACTGTGAAGTTTAAACAGAGCCCTCCATTTAGAAATCATCTGGCCATTAAAACTGCTTCCCAAGTTATTATCTACAAGGAAGTGGACAGCATTCGAATCTTTCTCTGTAGTGGGCTTTATGTAGCGATGTTCTGCATGTGTATAATTCGACGATCAATTTCACCTTGTCAAAACAGAAAATGTCTGTCAAACACAGGATGAGGCTCATTAGAGGAATGCAGCCGATGGCACAATAGAGGGGAGAATAAACAGACTGTCCAGAAATAAGGAAACAAGAGACTATTCAGGAAGCAAGCAGAAAGGGCAGAAAATGATACAGCGGTCACGACAGACCCACAGCCAGTGAATGACACTGCTATTTAGTAAACGATACCGAATGGAGCAAAAAAATTTTTTTTCAGTAATTGGTGGGTGATGGTAGCTCATGATCAAAGGCCTGATAAGTGAGTAGTCAGCAAAACAGCTGACCCCATCTTCTCTCTTCTAGAGGGTGTGGGATTTTCCCAGCTGAGCATTTCTGAAGTTACGATGTGCCCACTTGACATAGAGACCTAAGGTAGAATTGTCCCTGTTCTCTGCAGAAGTGATCGACTTGATGGCGTAGCCTATTGTTGAATGTGTGTGATCAGAAGGAAGGAGGGAGGGAGGGAGGGATGGGGAGGGAGGGAAGGAAGAAAGACGGAAGGAAGAAGGGGTGAAAGTGGAGTCCAAGTAATAAGTAAAAGGCCGACTATCATATACAGAAAACACAGGCTTGCAATTTTAAATAATTTTAATTCATTAGAAAGCATCTTCATATGACTCAGAATTCAAAAATTACAAAAATAAAACAGCAAAAGTCCTCACCTTGATTGTATTTCCATCCGAACACGTTTCCCAAAGCTGTTTTGCCAAAATCTTATGTAATCTTGCAATTTCTTCAATTTAGCATTGTTCCCTCTTATTTATTCTAACAACAGAACATGCTTTTCTATACTTGCTTTCTGTTTGTATAGCATTTCCAATCTCCCTTTATAGTTGGGTAGGATTCTGGTTTATAAATGCATCCTGACTTACTACATCCATCTCTTTAAATGAATATCCAGGGACAGTGAGATGGCTAAGGAGGTACAAATATTTGGTGCCAAGCCTCAGGAACTGAGCTGGATTTCTGGATCCCCATATGGTAGCACACGCACACACACACACACACACACACACACACACAACACTATTTTAATGAGCATCTTAGCTCTATCAAATCTCTTACTATTAAGCACACCACTGGAGAAGATGACAAGGGCGAACAGGAGTTCTCACGGTGCCAGAAAGTGTGTTCCTCTCCGGGCTTACAAGGATTGCCTGTTTGCCAATTATGTTCTTGTTCATGTAATGACGCTGCCTATTTTCTACCTTCTGTCATATATGCAGTATGTTCTCATTTTTATCTTTGGTACTATTATAAAACAAAAAATGAAATCTTAATATAAATGCTAAATAATATAATAGAGACATTTTAAGAAAAGTCTATTGTTTATCTGCATATAGTATAATAAGTCTTCACAAATGAAACAGTGTGGCTATCACACAATTCAAAAACCTGGATAAAATCCCAGCCCCAAAGCTCTTTTTATTACTTTCTTATAAGTAATCCAGTAGCTTTTGCCTTTCCTTAGGATGTGAAGCAACTATCTTTAAAAATATCATTTTGAATTGGCTTCCCAGAAGTTGAGCATCTTCTGAGGTTTTCAGGACCACTCACTTCTTTTTCTATGAACTGTGCACCCCTCGTATATTTGGCCCAGCTGTAGATCAGGATGTTGGTGCTCTAGTCCTTGATTTATGAAAATTATTTGAATGACAAGGAAATTCTAGTCTATAGTAAGAAGATAAGAGAATTATGGGGGAAATTCATCAACTGTGCTAGGCTCCTGAGAGTGGGTGTCCAGAGTGTGGAATTCTAGAAATGCAATAGAGAATTCAACAGCTCATCTTCTGAAGACCAGCAGTGTCTTCCAAGTATTGGTCTAGAGGCACTTTGGGCTGTTCCCCACCCCCTACGGTTCAGTCCATTTCTCCTCCCATATATTTCCAAAAACCGTGGGCCAGTCAGTTCTTTTTTTAAGTAAAGGATTTATCATCGGGTTTCAGTCAAATGTTGGGGATGGTGTGTGATCAGCACAAAACCCAGTTCTAGAAAATAGACCATCCAAAAAGACTTAATATCTGGAAAGGAAAGAGGCCTCTAGCAGGAGAGAGCTTCCTGATGACAGACCCCCTGCATTCCCAGACTGCTTGTCCAACTCAGCCCCCCTCCCTTACCTACTACCACCACTGTTCTCTGCCCACAGATACTGTGCAGACCCCCCCCCCCCCAGGAGTGTTCACACAGAAGGGAGGTTTCCTCAAACACAAAAGCAAGTGGGAGGGTTTTGTTTTCTTTTTTTTCCACTCTTCTCTCTCCTTCTGACTGGAGGGTAACCTCACACCACATGCCTTCCAGCAAACACTCATCACCCGATAAATCATGTGACCCCTTCTGTTTACTTAGAGGTGCTGGCCCTGGCCCTAGCCTCTAATCCAGTTCCTGGTCTGCAACCAATTTCTGAGTGGTTTTCACTGGAAAGGAGAACTTATGAGGACCAGATAAGGCAGCCTGCTTATCTGCAGAGAAGAGCTAGCTCCCTGGGGCCAGGCAGAGAAGATGTTAGGAGAGGCAGTGAAACCCAACACAGAGGTTAGGAAGCCATGGTCCAGAACCACCAGCCCTGAGTAGTTTCAACACAGTGTTTTCCCAGAAGGTATTTCAGATCTGTTTTTGTTGAATGCTTTCTCCCTCTCCCTCTCCCTCTCCCTCTCCCTCTCTCTCTCTCTCTCTCTCTCTCTCTCTCTCTCTCTCTCTCTCTCTCTCTCTCTCTCCTGCTGCTGCTGCTTACAATGTGAAGGAGGCAGAGGACACTTTTGAGGAGGAAGGCCTGGCTCTCAGGTTTGAGCAGTGTGTCTGAGTAGGCTTCTGAACTGCCAGTATCAGAAGGCCTGGAACTGACTGAATAAGAGTGAGCAGATTCTTCTGACCCATCCCAGGCCAAGAAATTAGAATTACTAAGAGCTTAGACTCCACAAATAATGAGGGGCTAGAGTCCCTGGAGGTAAGTCTTAGGATTACTGACAGCTATGATTCAAAAATCACCATTTAATAAAGTCTTAGCAGGTGATGGTATGCCAGACTGTGGCAGGAATAAAAAAAACTGTACAGTACCATTGTTACACCTTTCTTAGTCAGAGTATTAACTACCCAGTCAATGGATAGTTTCCCAACAAAAGCAGGTACTTCATTTTTTCATTTGTGTTTGCTTTTCAGATTCATATTTTTACTTTATATACATGGATTTTTTAATCTGCATATCAAAATGTGGTTTGTATACCACATGGGTACAGTGTCCTAAAGGCCAGAAGAAAGCATCATATCCCCGTGGAACTGGAGTTACAAATGGTTTTTAGCCACCATGTGGATGCTGGGAATCGAACTCAGGTCCTCTGAAAGAGCAGTCAATGCTCTTAACTGCTGAGCCATCTCTATGACCCATGTTCCTTTTTTCTTGTTTGAAGTCATTATCCACTTGGATAGCTCTCCTAGGACAGATGTATTATAAAAGGAGCATGGGACCTGAAACCACCTCAACACGCTGATTTAGGGCTCTACAGAGCCTAGAGTGAGTGAGGAGGGTGGAGAAAGTAGATGAGTGAACTGAGCATTTTTCTAGGTAATTATTCAACAAAACCATTGATTTCAATTTTCAGACTTCATTTGAAAACTTGGCCGGCCCACTGCCTCAGGACTCAGTTTTTTTTTTTTTTTTCCTTCTGAGTAATGAGTTTGGAACTAAGATCTAGCCAAAAGTCAGTGCCTTTTAAAAAAGGCTTGTGGAAGGGCTAGTAGCATGGCCAAAGCCTAGATTGCAGATCAAAACACTGCAGTTCAGGAGCCTCCCTGCCGGCCCCTAGTGACATCTTAGGATGATGACAGGGAAGGTGTGTGGTACCCAAAGACATCAAACAGTAGCTTCTCTCTAGTGGAAATCATGATCCCATTGTGTCCACCTTGATACTAAGACAGTGAGATACTTTTGTATAAGGGACCATGACTAATCAAATGTTGTCATAGTGCTTGCTACAGAGGGTAGACCAGAAGGCCATCTGCAATGCTCAGCTTCCCAACTTTAATAATATAGAGTGCCTTTGGCTGATAGGTAATAGGATATCAAATTCAAACAGTTTTGAACAAGGGCATCATTCTGCACAAAACAGTGTCAGGGGACTTTTTGGTGATCCTCTCCCCTCTTGGTCATGGAAATAACATGGCTGCATCCACAGTTCCAGAAGGATAGCTTACATAGTCATATTCAAAGATGGGAAGGAATGGAGTTTTGCTTCATGTGCCTTTTTTTTTTTAGTTATGGGGGAAGTTACCATACACATACCACACCCCAGCTCAAGATAGTCCAATCCACTGTTATGGGACCATTTTACTGTGTAGGCAAGAAGCATGCTTAGATCTGCTACACTGTTACATAAAGCTTAGACTGATTATCTGTCAAGCCTTGGAAAGGGCTGAATTTTGCTATCTGCATGAATAAAGCCATGACTGATTTTAAATAAAATCATAAAATCAATAAAATCATAAAATCAGCAAACAAAACACAAGTGTGATAGCCATGGGCCCCAGGTTGCATAAGATCATTATTACTGACAGGGTTCTGGTAGTTTGCAAAGAGTTTCTGATACCTTCAAACTGGAGTTTTTACTTTTTTTTTACCCTGAAGCTAATAAAGCCTGAGCCATGGGACATCTTCAAAGAGTCTAGTCTATTCAGCAACTTTGCAGTGTCCATTTGACACACAGTCTATCCCACTCTGAGTGCTTATCTCTTTAAAAGGGAGATTATTACTACAGAGACCAGACTGGAAACCGCTTCGCTGACAGGTTTAAGAGTCTTAGTAAAATAAACAGCAGAAAAGGCAAAAGTGTGCAAAATGACAGGCTTCTCTCTCCTCATGAGGCTCAGATGGGCAGAGTGGGAGCCTAAATCAAAACGAAACAGATAAATTGTCAGGTTATGCGGAGCCTGCACTGTGTGTGAGAGGGAAGCCGGGGCAGGGGCTCACTCAGATAAACACTTCCTTCCAGTCAGGCTTCCACAGAGACAATTGCCAACACCAGCAGACTGCCCACCACACCTGTCCATCTGGTTTATGATTCAGACCTTCAAAGAAGCCTAGAGTTGTGGTTGTGGTTCTGCTTTCTGTTTTTCCTATACAAGAAAGCTGTACAAAAAAAAAAAAAAAAAAAAAAAAAAAAAAAAAAAAAAAAAAAAAAAAAAAAAAAAAAAAAAAAAAAAAAAAAAAAAAAAAAAAAAAAACCGACAACCACAACAGAGGACATTGAGTTTCTTTTGAACTTAAAGACTAATTGAAGTCTTTTCTTTGAATCTGGCAGAATCTGAACTAGAACCATTACATGTAAATTTATAAGCAACTTGAAGAGGAGTAGTGTGTGTGTGTGTGTGTGTGTGTGTTCCCAGTACATTATTGTGAAGATAACATTTCTATCTTTCCCTGACAACATTTAGGTATATTGAGAATTAAAAGTGCATCGTCAATGCATTATGTTTTTAATACTGGCAGCAGTATTTCCAGCCAGCTTGGAGGAATGGAGTAAGTGAGAAGTGCCTAATGCAGACTCACATGATGATGGAGAGGTGCTACTTAGGTGGGACACTGATGTTTGCAGCATGGTTAAGAATCATTAAGCCAGTGATCAAATGCTTCTATTCTTACAAGTGTTTGGATCATTCAGGTAGAACCTGTCGTACCCAAAGTTCAAGAATTCATAGGAGAGTCCAAGGGTATTGGGGCATAGAGGGGCTGGCAGAGAGACTTGGAATCTGCTAGGCCCCACTGGACGCTCTCACTCCTATCTCTGGTTCACTGGGCCAGCAATAGTAAAGCCTTTCCAGAAAGGTCCAAAGGCCATGTAACCTACTGTTAGCTATTGAGAAGAGTTAGCTGGAATTTGCACCCTACTTTGTGCTCCTTGTATAAACTTGGGTTCATTTGTTTGGCATCACCATGACAAAATACTAAACTAGTTCATAAAGTAATGAGATTTAATTAGCTCGAAGTGCTGCAGACCTTATCTCTGGGGAAGGGCCTTAGGGCAGGAAGGTAGCCGTGGTAGTTTAAATGAAAAATGTCCTCTATAGACTCAGGCAATAACTGGTCCCTTGAGAGTGACTCTGTTGAGGGAGTTGTAGGAAGTGCCAAACTTGCTGGCGGAAATACGTCCCCAGAAGCATGCTTTGAGAGCTCCCAATCTTGCCCCACTTGCAGTCACTGTCTGTTGTTGAGATAAGATTTCCCAGCTTGCTGCCCCCCTCCCCACCCTTTATGGACTCCTATCCCTTCAGAACTATAAGCCAAAATACTCTTTCTTTCGTACATTGCTTTTGGTCATGATGTTTTTTTTTTTTTTTTTTTTTTTTTTTTTTTTTTTTTTTATCATAACAGAAAAGCAACTAATACAGAGCTTAATGGAGGGAATGAGCCGATAGTTAGCTAACATGTCCACAAGGCACCATAGGACTAAATCTCTAGCACTGGAACCCTTTGGAGGGGCATCAAATCTGAATAATAGTGGTCCCTAAAAGTAGAGACTTTGTTTTCTGAACTCTGATTTTTCTCTTCTGTAAAGAGAGCTACAGAACACAGTTGTGACCAGCCCAGTGACCAGTTAGGACTGGACCTAGTCATCATATACACTCTTGCAAATGTCATCCCCAATATTATTCAATCAATCAATCATCACTAGTTCCTTGAGCCAGAACATTGCAAAACAAAGAGGTTTGGCTCAAGGTCATTGTGAACCTATTTTTCTAGGCCATAGATCTGGAATCCACAAGAACTCATGTACTTTGGCATTGACCTCAATCCACTCCCTCAGTTCTCATAAGTGTAGGTTGAGGTTAGGTCAGTCAGTCAAGGACAAGCTCCCGAGATGAAGGTAGAAAGCTTGACCTCATCACTCCTGCTGCCTCAACAGCTCGACCAAAGGACAGTAGATGAGAGTGTTTGATTAAGGTCACGTGGTTTACCATATGCTAGCAAACCTACCCACCTCTAACCAAACAAAATACATGGGAAATAATGAAGAATACATTTAAAAATGGTGTCAAGTTGCAGATGTGCCCCCTTCCAGAGAATCTGTGTAAGATGTTGGACATAGCTCCTCTGGTGGAACTAGAAAAGACATTTATAAACGTCCATAATAAGGTGATGAGTGTCAGTTGGTACCAGGATTCTGTCTGTCAGTCCTACTAATGGTGTATGGCTTTCAAAAGTGTACAGAGAGCAACCATTTGTACATGCTAAGGTGTGCCAGGCTGTCCTCTATGCCCTTTACATGTGATATTAACTCAAGTATCTGGGGTCTGTAAGGCAGATAATGATAGCGTTACCTCACTCTAGTGATGGGAGCAACGAGTCTCTGAAAGGCCACACTCCTTATCTTACAGCCTACAGCAGCTGATGACAGGTATCTATCTCAGGCCGTGTGACTTCGGAACTTCCTCTCAGCTACTTTGACAGGACCTCGGATAACCTCTCAAATGACCAATCAGTGAAGGCAGAGAAGACAAGCCTACCTTGTCAATTTCCCCTCTGAATATTTTGTGAAGTAATCTGAAGATCTTTTAATTCCTCCAATATGTTTTAAATATGGTCGGAGGAAGACCCAGGCCCTCCTAGAGAATTTCCCACTGGTCCTCTGTGGGAGCATATTCAAGAGAATGATTCTTAGTGAATAATGCCTTAGGAAAACCTTGAGAGAGTTTCAAAGAAAAAAGACAGAAGGCCATATCCAGGTTCAGGGCACTTTGACTAGACTGGGCTTTTAGCTATGTTCTGATGCCCAACAAGAATAAACACGTCTCATAAATTGAATGTAAATATTTGTCACAGGAGGCACAAAATCCCTTTCCAAGAACAATCCATGGAACAAACAAAGCTGAAGTAGAAGGCCTTCTTCCTATTTTCCTGGAGACATTCACAGTTCCCCAAGGCATTGCTCATGCGTCATTCTTTTGACCGTGTTCTGTAGTCCTCCAGGGATGAGGCTAAGCCTCAAAACATAATATATAATAACATTTTTAAAAGATATTGTCTTTAATTATGCATATGTGAGCGCCTGGGTGTAGGTTTTGCATGTGAGTGCAAGTGTCCTGGTTGTTCAGAAGAAGGTATAGCGTGGTGATATGTTGGGTACCTTGGAGCTGAAGTAACACATGAGTGTAAGCAACCCACTGCGGTGCTGGGACCTGAATTTAGATCTTGATAAGAGTACTGTATACTCCTAACTACTGAGCCATATCAGTCAAGCTCTACCAACAACTATCTTAAAACTTCTTTTAATAAAGGAAAAGTCCAAGGTTCTAAGATGAAAAACCCCAGTCTCTTGGGGAGGCCACATGACTTTATTCAGTACTTTCTGTGACCTTCATATCAAGTCGATGGGATTCAAAATGGCTAAGAAGAGATACCTCTAAATTTAACTGGGAAGAAAGATCCACCCTAGGCATGGATGACACCATGACATAGGCTGGGATCTGGGACTGAGTGATTTGGAGAAGGTGAGCTGAGGACCAGCATTCATCTCTCTCTCTGACTACGGATGCCACGTGACTAGCTGCTCCACGCCCCTGCATCCACAGCTAACACTGCTCTCAGTACCAGGCCTTCCCTTCTGTGACCAACTGTGCCCTCTAAATCATGAGCCTAAAGGAACATTTCCTTAAGTTTCTTTTGTTACACAGAGAAGAAAAGTGACGAATCTGCCTTTTTACAAAAGCAGACTCTTGGGCAGGTCTTTACCAGGTGACCTCTTTGGGTCTTGCTTTCATCATTTGAAAAAACAGATGGATAAAACAACACCAAGTTAGGTATTGGGGGAACTGCATGATGTGGGTCTGACATTTTTCTCCCAGCGCACCCCTCCTGTCAGAGGTAGAAGAGAGAGATGAAAGCCTCACGGCGTGGGGGTGGGGGGAGGCGTTGGAGAAGAGGACTGTGTCATGGATAGAACCTGAAGCCTGACAGGGTTAGAGTTCTGCATGTCACCGGTTGAAAGAGTTGACACCATTGCCTTGCCATCTGAGACTCAGTTTCCTCATCTGTAATATGGGGAGGTAAATGTTCTCAAGAAGATGTCACTTAGCCCATGCCCATCTATTCTCAGACTAGTCCTCCTTTACTATGCATGTCCCCAGCACTCTGGATTGACTAACTGAGGGCTCCTAGCATGATGATACAGGGTTACTAGACTTTCTAGGGACTGGAGGGCACCAGGGTAAAAAAGAGAAGAAAAACAGCATCCAAAAATGAGTCAGCCTCCCTCACACACTCTCCATGAAAAGGAATAAATCTCTAAGCTAACGCCTTTCATGGGAGCTAAGATTGTTTGTGCATTGCCTGGGTGTCTTTTGACCCAGAGCTCATCACACAAACAATAGCAGAGGCAAAGGAAAGACACGCTATTGTTCTGTCCTATTTATATCCCAGTGTTGGAAACAACATGGAAATAACTGTTAAGGAAGCTCAGTAGTTTTCTGCTCCAGGGTATGTATATAGTTTGGGTGCCAAAGGCATGGAATGCTGGAGGAGGAGATGATCTCCTGAAATAGCAAATGGGAAGTATGCTGGAATTCTATAGGAAAGGGGAAGTGGGAGGAATCCCTCTGTGATGCCTAGCAAGCCCTTGCCGAGAGCTCTTATTGACCCCTTCTTGCTGGCTCTCAGTCCAGACACCACTGCCTGGCACTTGTGGTATGGAGGACTCAGCTGCAGCCTCTGTTCTTCAGAGTCTTCATGTATAAGACAGAAAAATAAACAGTGTTTAACTTACAGAGTCCTGATGAGAAATCAGTTAGGCTTCAGATGTGCAAGTTATATGTAAATTATACAGAACTGTACATGTACTGGGGTCTCAGTGTAAGAAGCTATCTTCATTAACATAGATCTAGAAAAGGAGCCCTCTGCCCACTTCCCACCCACATGCACACACAATCCTCATTACACATGCTTAACCATGTTTCAGAGCGTTAGCCATGTGATATCAACCTCTTCTTATGATCGAGTAAAATTCCATTGTTTGTTACTGTACTTGGTGTGTGTATTTGTTTACCGGTAGGCATCCAGATTACTTGCACCTTTGCACCATTGCGGAGGTTGCTACAATGATACTGGCTTATAAGTACAAAAGTATCAACTTTGGGTTATGAGACTGTAATTGTGGGCATCATATAGCATTTCTATATTCCAGACCCTAAGGAATCACCACACCAACACTGTTTCACATTTAGAAGGAGGATCTTTGCTCTGAAAACATGAGTCTTTTCGGTTACAGCTTTCTCCTTGCTGAATCAGAGAACAGTGAGGCAGAGCAAGTGCCCTACAAGAAGAGGACACAGGATCTTCCTGCTGCTCCTTTAATCCGTGGTTAATTAGGAAGGTGCCATCTCTATTCTTTGCAAACCACGTCCTGCTAAACCAGGGGAAAAATGGGACTAGAAAGAGAGGAGTATGGCACTTAGAGATCACCACATGCAGTGGTTTCGAACCCTAGTATCTCACCTGAATGGGGAATGTGATAGTTCTGTGCATATCATCATGATTGCCCACAATGTTGGGGCCATCCAAATATTTGTTGTTTGTTGTAGTCTAAACAACTGGAAGAGAAGTGTGTGTCTAAATTCTTTAGATTAGGCCTTCCAGGACCATCGACCTTAGATGCCAGCAGGTAGAGAGAACAGTAAGCAGAAGAGCAGGACTCCTGAGGGAAAACCCAGGGGTTTAGAACCAGCAAGGTTCTGTGTCTAACACTAGGTGGATGGAAGAGGTTCCAATGTCCACAGGAGACAGGGTATGCCAGGAGGAACCTGGGTCCAGGCCTGAAATCCTATGGTTCCATAAGAGGTTGACCCTGACAGAGCCTGGGATGCTTCTGGGGTTTCAGCATTTGTCCTTTAGAATACATATGCTATTCTATGGAAACAGTTTTCAAAGGTCTATGTCAAATGGCTGGGTCCTAAGGGCTCTGACCTCACAAACGCATTAGCTCATTCATAATCTAATGCATGATGGCCATGTGAAAGTCACTTGGCTTTAAATGTGAGCTCTCCTGGCAGTGTTTGTGTTCTATTCTCACCATGTGATGCCCTGCTCTGCCCTCAGGACTCTACAGAGTCCCCACAAGCAAGAAGGCCTTCATCAGATGTCATCCTTCAACCTGGGACCTTCCTGCCTGCAGAATTTCAACAGCAATAAACATTTCTTCTTTATAAACTATTTGGTCTGTGATGTTCAGTGACAGCAACAGAAACCAGACTGAAGAGGCCACAGAGCTGATTGTCTAAGTGTAGTGTTGGCTGGAGGTGAGGCTATGAAGACAGGATGGAAAAAGGAACATCTCAGCAGGCTTCTCATTTGCTTTGTTGTTTCAAAGTCTTACTTTATGGGCTACAATACTCCAATTTCAGCTTCTGGAATATTGGAATTACAGGCCTGGGCCATTGCACTTAGTTGAGAACCCATTAAATGAGTGTACATAGAATGAATTGTTACCCAGATGTCTCTAAAAAGACACAAGTATCATGAATATATAGCAGAGCCTGCTACTACCTGACAAACAAAGTCTCTCCTTTGAAAATACTCAATGTAGCATGTATCTCCACCGATAGAGCACAGAAGCCCTGAGCCCAGTCCTCAGCACTGTATAAACTGAGTGTGTTACCACATGCCTGTAATCCCAGAACTCAACAAGTCTAGACATGAAGATCAGAATTTCAGTGACATCTCTAGTTACACACAGAGTTTGAGGCCAGCCTAAATTATATGTAAGATGTCTGGGGGTGGGGGAAATCTGTGATCACAGCCCACATTCCTCCTTAAGTCGTCCAGTGATACAATGAGAATAACTGAGTCTCAGAGATAATACTCAGTCTGTTCTTTAGAAAGAGCCACTTCTTGCCTTCCTGGAGTGCTGCAGACAAGGCCTCAGGGCTGCCCCATAGAAAGATGTCAAATAGGGAAATCCCAAGCTGTGCATTTCAGAAGAAATGTGAATATGGCTGCTTTCATCATCTATCTTTGTTGGGGACTCCATTCTGAGATGTAGGGAATTTCATGGAGATTTTGGAGAAATCTCAGATCGTGCTGGGGTGTTTTCATAGCAAAGGGGAAGGCAGTTCCAGGATCAAGAAGAGCAATAGCTTCCTTCGGGGCACCTTGCACAGCAGTCAGCAGGCGGCTGGCTCAGTACCTGCAGTGTAACAATGCACACAAACAGCCAAGCCCTCACCTGAATCTCCCACCCAGTTCGGACTTTATGGGAGTTGGGTACAATTTGGAACGCAGATAAAGGGCATCCTGGCTCCCAGCTGACCAGCGCTTTCTGTGACCTGGAGACCCCGTTCCCTCTTGCCCTGTCCTGCTGGCCACAGGCATAGTTCTCAGCTCCCTCTCTTCCCACTGTGGCCTGGTCTTCTCAGATCTCCCCCACTATAGACAGCTCTCTCAAGGTTCTCTTGGCTTCAAAACAAGCAGCTCAGGAACTCCACAAATTAAAGTATGTATCTTGTCATAGAACAGCACCAGGGACCAGCTGCTGCACCAGTTCTACAGGAATCAGCGCTTCCTGGAGAGTCTGGGCATCTCAGAACCTAGGGATGGCTGCTCTCAATTCTTACATTGTCTTTGCATAAATAACAGCACCAGTCGTAGATAGTTAGGGGCCACATTTCAGGACTGTCTCTGCACTTGTTACTAGACCATCCTGCCAAAGAGGTCAAGTCTTTGTGCCTGGGAGAGCGACTCAAAGCTCTAAGGGTTTAGTAGGGTGACAAATGTCTGTGTCTCTTTTTGCTTTTGACTGAAATCCACCAGGGAGGAGCCACCCCAGGGGACTGTGGGGAAAGGCTGTCCCATCACAACCTAAAGCACCAAGCAAGGGCTAGGGTGCACCCGGCTGCCCCACTCAGCACCCCCTCCCCCGCCCGCCGCCGCGGGCGTGCGAGATCAGGGGGCTGAGCTGTGCCAGCATAGACTCAGCCTACCCGGGGCGGCGGTGATCCACCCTCCTCCCCCGGGGTCAGTCCATTGCCTGAGTGGCAGCTTTTAAGGAAAGAAGAAGCGTTGTCTGCAGATGGCTTATCAGCCGGCTTTCCTGTGGCCAAGCGGCACCGTTTTCCGGGGACGGCTGCCACCCCCGGGATTCCCAGCCCAGGCTGCCGGGTGCGTGAGAGCGAGAGCGGGATAAATAGGCCATTGTGAGGCCGCTGCGATCCGGGTTTCTTATGAAATGACCCACCAGAGAGAAAAGAGATTCCGCCTCTTCCGTCAGTCTTCATGCCTCTTCACCGTTACAGTCATATCCAGTTTTTGCAGTTCTCCAGGGAATGTTTAGAAAGCAATGTATTATTTGGCATCCTGTAGGGGGTAGGGACTTCAGGGGGCGTGCTCACCAATAAGGGACTTGTGCAGGGTTGTGAAGGTTTCCTTGGCTTTGGGGCATGATGTTTCTAACTCACTTCCCAGCACAGACACATCCGTAGACAGCAGCGCTGTATCAAATCTGCAGATCAGTAATTTGGGCGCTTTTTGTAGGCGTTGTTTTAAACAGCTTTGAACTAACTGGTTTATGAACAAAACTTGAAGCGAGAAAACAGTAGATGGAAATTGTTCAATTGATGGAAACTACTACAGATTGTGGCAATTTGGGGGAAACCCAGAGTGGTATTGATAATGTCTGCCTTTGTAGCTGAGGCACCTGAGTGACCCAGGAGGGACCGGGGGTTCCTAGTGCTGCACTTGTCTGCCAGATACTGCTAGGCACAGTGAGGGCACCCACTTGACTGAATGGTCTGCAGTCAGTCTTGAAATAGTTAATGTTTATTTGCTTCCCAAGAGGTCCCTCTGTCTTCACCGTGTTGTGCTCACATATAGCCAGGACAGTCAGTCAGTAGGAGCACAAATTCATTTGAGTGAAGCCTTGAGCTGTCCCGCTTTGGGACAAGTGGGCATCAGTCCCTAAGATGTTGACTTGGTCCCTTTCTTTATGAGTTGGTTCTTGCAATGATTTAAGATTGAGCTGCAGACTATTGGAGGACCTTCCGGGACCCGGCTCCCTACCAGAACCAGAAAGTGTCTGCCGATCAGGCTTTCTTTATTCCCCCTGTTCACAGATAGATCTTCGCTAGGAGACAAAGATCTAGTACTTTTCACGTTGCTCATCTACAAGGCTGTTGCCTCTCCTCCTTCCCCACGCTGAGCTGCCCATCTTCCAGATGTGCAGGCCAAACAAGGGTTTTGAAATGAACTCATCCTAGAAATCCCCTAGACCAGCGGCTCTCAACCTTCCTAACGCTGCCACCCTTTAATACATTTCCTCATACTGTGGTGGCCCCCAACTATAAAATTATTTTTGTAGCTACTGTTATAAATTATAATATAGGTAATTTTTGAAGATAGAGGTTTGCCAAAAGGGTCACAGCCCACAGGAACCACTCCCCCAGACAATGGGGACTTAGAAAAGCTAAATCATACCCATTGGTTGTGTGTTTATTTCATCTAACCCTTTTTATAGTGTTGCACGTCTCCAAAATTCATAGAATGAGGTCTTATCGACCAGTGTGATAATATTTGGAAGTGGGCTCTTTAGGAGGAAATTCTCTTTACATGAGGTCACATAAGTGAGGTCCCCATGATGGGCTCAGTGTAGACACAGAAGAAGAGATACCAGAAGCCTTGTCTCTTTACCATGTGAGCACACAGCTAAGACAAGGAAGACAAGATCAGAACACAAGGCACAGGACCTTCCCTAGGACCTATACTGGCTTGTGCCCAAAGCTTGGATTCTCAGCCTTCAGAACATAAGAAATAAATGTCTACTGTTTATGCTTCTTGGTTTGTAGCATTTAGTTATAGCAGCCCATGCTGAGTAAATGCCTAAATAACTCTTAAGAAATGAATGTGTAACTGGGCATTCCCAAGAGACAGATCAGTAAAAGTGGGGTAGTTCGAAGCCAAAAGGAAAGGGGCTCTTTTTCCAGACGTAGTTTTTGTAGGAAACACTTTTCTGTGCTTGAAAGAAACAAGCAAACTGAGTCTCCCTGTCTTTTGCTTGCTTGTTCCTTTGCTTATTAATTTATAATTTCAGTTTTTATTTATTCAACAAAAAGTGTATAAAGCAGATAGATGTGACACTGGGGATAATTTTCTGCCCTGGAGGCAGTTCAGACAACTGGGGCTATCAGCAAGTGATAAAGAACTCAGTGACACACAAAACAAAACACCCAGAAGGTGTCTTCTAAGACCACATCATGCTCAACAGTGTCTGCTTGTGAATCACTCATGAATCCCCTAGGAACTCGATATCATTCTAAATGAACTTCATTCTGTCATAAGGGAAAATTCTTAGGATGTTTAGACACTGTACACACATATTCTTACTTGAGACTTACAATAGGATTTGTTGAATCTACTTTAAATGTCCATTATATAGAAACTGAGAATAAATTGTTCCAGGGCAGGAAGAACCTAGAGAACAATTGAGGGTGTCATCCATCTAGTCTCCTTCAGAGTTCATCTTCTCAGACCTGCACAGCCAGCCTCCACCAGCATGCACAGAGGAAAGGCAGAGGTTTGCTCTCCCTCATTGATTGTAGCAGGTCTGTTTGTTTCCAACAGCTTACAGATACCAGGCACCCAGATGACTTCTAGAGGATGACAATAAACACTGGCATCGGTGGGGGATGGCAATGAGGTATTGTAGTTGAATTTTTTTACCCTTTACTCTTTGGGGGCCAGCCACTCATCTCCTAATTTAATACCAAGAGGCTTATTCTTTCTTATAAATGTCTGGCCTTATCTTGGCTTGTTTCTAGCCAGTTTTTCTTAACTTAAATTTTCCCATGTACGTTTTGCCTCTTGATTTTTATTTTTTACCCTTTTATTCCATGGCTTGCTGTGTAGTTGGGTGGCTGGGTTGCTGGTTGCTGGCCAGAGTTCTTCTCTTCTTCTTCTTTTGCTCCTTGCTCTTCTCTTCCCATATTTCTCCTCCTATTTATTCTCCTGCCTATTCTTTCTCTTGCCTAGCTATTTGTCATTAGGGTCTTTATTAGACCAATCAGGTGCTTTAGACAGGCAAAGTAACACAGCTTCACAGAGTTCAATAAATACAGCATAAAATAGCACAACATATTACCTTGCATCATTAAACAAATTTTCCACAGCATAAACAAGTGTAACACATCCTTACTGGTATTCCACAAAAGGTTATAGCAGAGCAGTTTGTCATGGTTCTCAGGGGAAATGCTCTAAGAGCATCAAATGCCTTCAGGTAAGTAGCCATTTGGCAGAACAACAGAAAAGTAAGAAGATTTGTTCCTTCTGAACAAGAGGACGAAATCTCTAGTCTGGGTAGAGATCCAACATTCCAACCTACTCAAACATAAATGAATTAATCCAATTAGGCTGGTCAGCCACCTGGCTAAGGGATCACCCTTTAGGAAGGTGGGGCCACTCTAGAAATATGGGGTCACTCTAGGAATGTGGGGTCACTCTAGAAATGTGGGCTTATCTTAAGCCTTGCCAAAACAGATGGGTAGAAAAATTATCTCATTAGCAAGATACTGTACTTTTTTTTCCCAGAATTTCTATCTCTATGAACACCATGATGTTGGTTGGGTCTGCCCAACTTCCTGGATTCTGACTTTTTCTTTTTTATTTAACTCTTTTGGATGCTGTCCAGAATCCAAGTATGTTTTTGTTTGCTTGTTTGTTTTCTGGTACTTTGGGCTTTCTTACTTTTTATTCAAAGCTCTTACCGTCACCATGTGGCTCCTTGTCTGCCATATATCTATCTTCTATCTATCTTCTATGCCAGTTTAACTTTTGCAGATCTTCCCTCTCCCACACACACACCCTGGACCCTTTTTCTAAGTTCCATTTTCCTCCTCTATGCTCCTACTGAGATTTACAGCTTACATCCCCTAGGATTTTCTTTTAAACCCAAAATTGTCCTCTTTGAGTAAACTTTGACCCTATTTGACTTTCAAATTTTTCCTGTCTTTTAAAAATTCATTAATTGGTGGGGAAAAATAAAACCATCCCTGCACATCTAGATGGTATTAAATTCTTCCCATTGAAGGCCCTACACCACTGCTCTGCTTCTTAGTGACAATATTTTATCTTTTTCTGTCACAAAGAAGCTCATTTCCTGAAGCCGCTCCCGGCTGGTGGTGCTAGATGTCACTTTCTTGGCTTGGAGTCTTAGAACCCTACAAACAACACTGAAGAAAGAGAAAGGTGACCCTGTTGGGCCAGCATGATGACAGGAGCTGGCAAAAACTGAAAGAGAAATGCCTGGGGCTGACGTCAAGTTCAACACAAAATGCTAGAAATAGAATTCAGGTATTCTGATGGCTAGTCCCCATGCTTGGAGCCTTCGGCAAGGTTGGCTTGGGGACAAATGGAGCAAATCTGTTGGTACTTTCCTTCAAGGAGATTTCTTCTTTTTTCTCTGCAGGAATCTGAAGACAGATTCCCAGGCTGCACACTCAGTCTTTTCACTAGGGAGAGGCTCTTAGTGGTTAAATTTAGTTCCTTCAGTGAGCGTAGTCCCTTGATCTGACCTTGACCTGAATGTTTCAGTTGTGAAATGAAGGCAAGACGGGAGGGAAACAAAGAGAATGAAAAGACATCCAGGGTAACAAACACTCTGTGTAGGAGTTTCAGAACACAAAGGAACAACCGTAGTTGGCCTTCTAGAAGGCAATCTGAATGTTGCATTATTGTCATCATTGATATTGAGATAGTATCTCTCTATGTAGCCAAGGCTGGCCTGGAATTCACAGCAATCCTCCTGCCTTAGATCCCTAAGTGGTGCATTAACAGGCGTGCACTGCCATGCCTTGTTTTATTATTGTCACTGGAATAAGATATGTGATCACCGATTCTAGGGGAATCAAGGAAGGGTGTTTTTTATTGTATAGGACTGGAGAGCACTAATTTCAGTTGAGATTGAGTAGGGTCAGATTAAAAAAAAGAAAGAAAGAAATGAGAAATATAAACACAGGCTCCATTTCTGTGATTATATTGGAAATGACAGCAGCCTTTCACTGCCTGATGTGAAATCACCAAGTCACAAAGGAAATTAAATGGGTTGTGTTTGCTCTTTATTCATTGTAAGGCAATGACTAGCCATGGTACTGTATGGTATAGGCATAAAGGCAATTAAGACACAGCTCATCTGCTTTCTGGGAGGTTATCATATCCATGGGAGATTAGGAAGAAAATGTACATGAACTTGAGATTTAGATATATTGGGAACTTAAGTGAGGACTACTTGGTGACTGGCTGAGCCACTTTGGTTGGTACAGAACAAGCCAGAGAAGATGCAGATTGAGCTCAGTGCCTTCAGAGAGCTCAACAGAAAGAGGTAGTCAGGAGGCCAAACTGTCGATGCCTGGCAGGATGCACACCCCCAGATATCCCACTTCAGTGGTGAAATACATGTCCCCAGATATCCCACTTCAGTGATGGAATACATACCCCCAGATATCCCACTTCAGGGTGGAATACATACCCCCAGATATCCCACTTCAGTGGTGGAATACATACCACCAGATATCCCACTTCAGGGTGGAATACATACCCCCAGGTACCCCACTTCAAAATGAAAATTACCTTGAGCAAAGAACATTTGAACAATAGCAGATGCAAGAAGGGCCCTTGTAATTCCCATTTTGCTTCTAGAGAACAAGAGATAAGAGTCCTGTGTGAAAGATGTCCTTCCTGTACCAGGAAAAAAAACAAAAAAAACAAGAAAGAAAGAAACATTCCTTGATAGGGAGTTAGAGCCAAGAGAATTCTGTACAAAAGACCTTGATGAAATAGTTCTTATCTTCCTTTAGTTTCCAAAAATAATTGAGTTATTTTTCTAGGCTATCTTCTTTCACACACAATCATGTAGAGTCTGTATTTCTTATTTCCTAGTGTCATGTCCTTGTGTGTGCTCTTGTGCCATGTGAAACACTGAATTGTTGATATGCTTTGTTTCATGGGACTCAGCTAGAGTTCCCGAGAGAAGAGAGTTGAAGCCTTCGCTCTCTTTCCACCATGACTGTGCTCAAGGCCCTCCCTCCCAAGGCTGGGCGTGTATCTTATGGAGAGATTTCTTGCCAGCTGCTAGCCAGTAGGACTGGAGCTCTGCTGTCCACTGCTGTGGCAGTGATGGCATGTGGCCTCTCTCCCTGCATCACTGTAATGGGAAGCCGGAATAGTCCTCATCTCCCCTGGGTCCTAGTCTTGTGGTATGGTCTCAGTGTTTCTCCTGAGCCCAGGGGCCAGTAGTAGAGATATAGACCCTGAAACCAGAACCAAATCTGCCCTTGACCAACTGAGCATGAAGTTAACCAACCCCCTAGCAGGAAAACCAACCAATCCCAGAGCATGAAATCTAACCAACCTGAACTTGTCTAAACTCAAAGGGATTAAAATCTGACCAAATCTCACCCTGAAAATCTTCTGTATAAGCCCTGAGCCTGTTCAGTTTGCTGCTGCCTTTTCCTACCCTGGCAGAGGCAACTCACTGCCCTACTGGATTTTTCCTTCCAACAAATCTCTTGCATGAAATTTGGTTGAGACCTTCTTTCTTTGCAGGAGCAGGGACTGAGCCTGCACAGAGTGGAGTGGAACAAGCCTGCATGTAACACTTTCAGTGGGGAAACCTTCTCCTAGTGGAGAAGAGATGTTATACTCTGGGGGACTTGAGCAGAACTGTGACAACTTTGCTTGGGAAGCTCTCCTCTGCTGGAGCAGAGCTCTTGCTGGGAAAATCTTTCCCTAGAGCAAGTCTGTAAGCCGCTAAGCTTACAGTGACTTGGGGGTGTTCCGTGGCTCCTGACTGCCAGGACACCTTTCTGTTCAAGCTGCAATGCTCACATTTATTGATAAAGTTACCATTTTAGTTTCAAAGCTATCATTTAAATTGAATGTCCATTTAAGAAATGGGTTTATTACCTAAGAATTTACGTAGTGAGACTAAAGACAATGAATGGTAGAATTAAGGGCTTCATGCTCAATTATTAGCATTCTGTCCTATTCAGAGTCTGGTAGAAAAAGGAACAAAGTAATAAGACCCTGATGTGCACACACACACACCACTGAGTATGCCATTCATCATGATTCTCTGTCTTCAGTACTGACATAATAGCCTCTACCTTCACATTTTTCAAATAACCCGAATGGGCACTGATGAATAGACAAAATGTGATGTGCACACAGAATAAGATCATTGTAATTATTATTGTTATTCAGCCTTAAAAAAAGGAAATTCTGAGTCAGGCTATAATGTGGATGAAATTTGAAGACATTGTGTTAACTGGCATAAGCCAGTCACAAAGAGATAATACTAGATGCATCTGTATGAGAAGGGACCTAAGGTGCTCAAATTTGTAGAGACAGAAAGAATTGTGAGGTAAAAGCATTATTTCCTTGTTTGTTTTTAAGAGTTGTTGTTTAATAGTTTTAATGTTAGTAGAGGCAAAGGCATGGATATTGCTCAACAATGTAAATATCCTTAATGTTACTGAAATGCACATGTAAAGATTTAATATGGACTGAGGCTGTAGCTCAGTGGTACAGTGAATGGTTGCTGTGTGCAAGGCCCTTTCTTGGTGTCAATTGAACACTGTCACAAAGTATACTCCCAGACCCATGATTAAGATGACATAGATTGTTACTCATACTTTGTCTCAGTTTAAAAAACTGGACAAGTCCACTCAGCACACAGAAAGTTAGCTTTTATGGGAGAATTGTAAATGTGAATATCATCATTTTTCTTTATGCTAAGCTACTGCTCTGAATCTGTGTAAAGAGTTCCAGAGGCCGCACATGAGACAGCATAAAGGTATTGCATGCTACTAAATCATTCTTTTAAAATAGTTAAGATGCTAAATTTTACATCTATTTTAGAATAATTTTTAAAAAGAATCCATACAGGGTTAAAAGTGTCACAATAGGAAGAAAGAAAAACCTAAATGTACTTAATTTAAATATTTTGAGTATTTGATTACTGGAAATAAATGGGGTGGGTGCATATGTATTTGTTAGTACATAGCATAACACACTAAGGAGATGGTGGGTGTTTTTGCTTACCTGTTTGTTTTGTTATGAGACAGGATCTCACATATCCCAGGCTGGCTTGAAAATTCAAGGATGACCTTGAACTTCTAATCCTTCTGGTTTTATCTTCTGAATGCTGGAATCACAGGTGTGAGCCACTATGCCTGGTTCTGTATGGTACAGGGGATAGTCCCCAAGGTTTTCTACATTTTTTATATACTGGGAAAGCACACTTCATTGAGATAATTTTAGGTGACTTCCATAAAACACACACACACACACACACACACACACACACACACACACTCTTTTTTTAGTTGACCGCCCATACTTAATCCTTTCAGTTTCTCCTAAACTTCAGAAACTAAAACACATTTGACATTTCTATAATTCCCACTGAATATGGTAGTGTTTCACCGTCTCCCACTTGGTAGAGGTCAGTGGTAGTCACCAACATCCCAGATGTCTTCACTTTGGATTTTGTAAATCTTTCTTTGGATTCCTAAGCTCCAGGGAAGGCCATGGGACCAATACCCATCACAGCACCAAAACTTTACCAACAATCTGTGGCTCCTTTCCCATGTGCTTTTGTTACTCTTTTGCTGGCTAAGTAGAGAGGATTCCAAAGTTGTAGAAGAAAATGGAGCTGAAAGAAGAAACCAGCAATGATGCTCAAATGACTATATGGAGCCAAGTCATGCCGAGTCCTGAATAAAGGTGTGACAAAGTAAACTTCTGTTGTCATAAGTCACTGGGAGTTTAGTCTTGTTTAACACTTAGATACTCCGATCAAAACAACCCTAGGAGGTGCTGCAGCGACAGTGTGTATGCTGGTGAACTTGGAACCTGGGGATCAGGAAGGCAAGGAAGTGGAAGGTGCCTGTACAAGTGCTTCATGTTGATTAGAGACTGTGGAACAAATATGTTTACCTAAACACAAATATGTCCCTGGTCAACAAATATCTTAAAGAGAAAGGTACTTTATTGGGTCTTGGACCAGAATGTGAATGCCTCCTTTGGTCCCAGCATAGCAGATGCACCTGAAATCAAAGTGAAAGGCTTCCCAGGAAAAGGTGGAGTGAAGCTCAAGGGGAAAGACTTAGACTCCCTCTTAGAGCTCTTCTTCTTCTTGTTTTTGAGAGAGGGTTTCTCTGAGTAGCCTTGGCTGAACTGAAGCTCACTCTGTAGACCAGGCTGTCCTTGAACTCACAGAGATCTGACTGCCTCTGCCTACTGAATGCTGAGATTGAAGGTGTGCACCACCACTGCCTGGCCCTTTTAGAGTTGTCTTGCCTTGACTTGGAGGGAAACCCTGGCTTCTACCCTGGGAAAGCCCTTTGACCAATGATGCTGTCAGTTCTTTATCCTTCCTACGTAGAATGACCTCTCAGATTTATACTGACGAATCTACCACCGCTGCAGGTTTTATGACTCTGGTCAAAGTCTAGAGAGCACATTTTCATGACTGGTCAATAAGTTCACATATCAAACATGGGCAACAGCCCGTGGTTCCATCCACCTGGGTCACCGGCCCTCTCATAGTGTACAGCCTCATTCCTGTATCCTTTACCACTTCCTGCCTTTTCAGGTCTGGAGGGAGTCTACTACTTTCTTGGCACTTTCAGTGTGCTCCTTTTCTAATTTTGTCACATTATGCACCTTAGCCCCCCTGAAGCTCAGTCTAGTAGGCATCCACAGAGATGCCTTCTCTGATACACCAGCCAAAGCAGACCTCTCTATTGGTCACCTTTTATGTCCTCTCTACCCTCTGAGCCTCCACCTTCCTCCAGACATTTCAGCTACAACAACCTAGTTCAAGTGTTCCTGAGAGCATTTGGCTTCAGGTTTTCTCTGATGCTACAGGGAGCTGTCCCCGCATGGCCTGGAAATGGGAAATGAATCCATGTGCCAGCAGGAGCTAATGGATTGATGTTCATCTCTCATCCATCGGGTAGGGCACTTTTGGAGGTTATTCTACATGGCTTCTTGGTGTGCAAACAGCAATGTCCCTATGGTTCACAGCATTGTCCTTGAGTGACCTACTAAATCTTCAGTGATCCCCAGTGTTAACAGTTCTCCATTATTTGTTTTCCTTTTCCTGGCTGTTGTCTTTTGGTTCAGCTGACAAAATAAACGACCTGCTCATAACCCTTTGCCAAGCTCCCATAAGAATTTTGGCTTCAAGCATCTCCCTCCCTTACTTAATGTCAGAAGATCTTCATTTCTGTGTTAGCACTTAGTAGAGCTTATATTAATTCTATATATGTCAATGATTCTATTTTATTTGTACTCCATCTAGAGTAGACTCTAAATGTCAGAGGAAGGAATCTCATCCATTTTTCAACTGCATCCTCAGCTCTTACTGTGCAGTTTTTACAGGTGAATTATTTAATATGTATTAATAATGTAAATTATGTATTTGTATTAATGGGTGAATAAATTTAAAAACAGATTTTAAGAATTGCACTTGCACCTTAGGCACTGAGAAGTCAGCCATGTGACATGCTGGTTCAGAGTAAATGGTATGGATTCAGCTTTTCTGCTTAATTCTTGACTCACTTGCATCATTCAGTGACTCTAAACAGGTTTCCACAGCAGACTGGGCAGCTATCTCCCGCTTGTGAAGTGGAATTGATAAGAGTACCTGGAATACAGGGTTATTATGATGCTTTAAAAAGCTGCCTATGATCCAATAGTGGTGGTGCACCTCCAAAACTAAGGAGGCAGAGAGATGGATCTCCTTGAGTTTGAGACCAGGCTGGTCACTACAGAGAAAGTTCCAGGATGGCCAAGGCTGTTACACAGAGAAACCCTGTCAAAAAAACAAAACAAAACAAAAAACTACAATTAAAACACAAAACACAAAACCAAAAAGCTCCTGATGAAGCACTTAGGACAATGCCTGGCATATGATGATACCTAGGACAGTTTAGTGCTTTCTTAAATCTTCTCTGTTCTAGAGCCAGTTAGCCAAATTCATATTCAAATAGTCATATTTTAATATAACACTTAAAATTCATTTTAGGTCTTCCAAATATGCCATTTCTTTCCCATCTCTTCCAGGAATCCTTGTGTTGAATAGCATTGGAAGAATGATACATGTCTGAGACTCAGATGTCTTAAGTATATGGTGCTTTAAATATCTTACATTGTTTCGTTCCTCCCAAGATGCACTGTGGAAACATATTTGAACTAATCAAAAGTAAAGAGAACCAATGCTCATCTGCAACATGTTAATTTCCTCATCCCCCCTTTCTCTTATTTTTTATGTCTTTTGAGGGCTCTGTTATTCCTACATGGTATATATAAAGTTGTAAACTAGATACACCATTTCATGCTCTGACATACTCTTTTAGGATTTGTAATATCTATGGACTCAATTACCAAAAGTTACTTGATGGGTGATATCTTTCTGCATGCTGTGAATATCATTGGTTAATAAAGAAACTGTTTTGGTCCACGGCAAGGCATTTGTGAAGGAGGCAGGAAATCTGAGCATAGATAAAAGGGAAGGAGGGCAGAGTCATGGGAGAAGCAAGATGTAAAGAAATAGGGGCTTGTGGCAAGACAGATCAAATGGCTTGAGTTAAGATGAGAAAGCTAGCTAGCAATATGCCTGAACCATAGGCCAAGCAGCATGTAATTAATATGTGTCTGAGTCATTTGGTGGGTAAGCAGCTGCAGGCAGGTCAGGACCCTGGAGCTAGGCCAGGCCAGAAACTCAAGCTAAAGTTGCTCCGAGAATGTTGCTAGGGGTCTGGAGAGATGGCTCGGCATTCAGGAGCACTGGCTGCTCTTTTTGAGGGCTTTGGTTTGATTCCTAGCACCCACATGGCAGCTCACAATCACCCATCACTTCAGTTCCTAGGGATCTGATGTCCTCTTCTGTCCTCCAAGTGCACCAGGCACATATGGAGATAAAACACCCAAGCATGTAAACATTTTAAAATTAATATATTAATATGTTATATTAATATATTTTTATATAAAAGAAATGTTCCTGGGTGGCTAAGGGGATGGTTTAGCTAGGAAAATACATATAGCATAGAGAATTTAAGTTCAGATCCTAGAATCTACCTAAAAATTTGGGCATGGTGGTGTCTGTAATCCCAAGCCTGGGAAGGCAGAAGCAGAAGGATCTCTAGGGCTTGCTGTCTAAAAAGTTCAACCCATCCAATGAGCTTCAGATTTAGAAAGAGACCCCATCTCTGAGAAAATAACCTGGAGAGTGATTGAGGCCAATACCTGATTTTGGCCTCAGGCATCTACACACAGATAACACACATGCAAACCCTCTGCACAAGCACATGTGTGCACGTATATATATATATATAGAAATGCTGTTGGAGTTCAGGATAGACACTGCTAATGTCAAAAATGTACATCAAAGCCTGGGCACTCAGCTGCCTTTTCCTCACCCAGGACAAGGTCTCTCCAGGTAGGAGGAACTCCTACCCAATCAATTCTGGTTTCCTGTGCTGTACTGAGGAGAGAATGTGCACCTCCTTCAAGTCTGAGGATTGTTTCTACTTCAGTTTCTTCACATTTCCTCTCTTTAGAGACACCCTGAGAGGAAAACCCAGAGAGAGTCTTTGGTCAGGGTTTTCAGGTTAAGGTTCAGGCAATGTTTTGAAACAATTATTAAACCAAATAGGGAAAGAAAATAGAATCTGGGTTTTGTTCTGCTCAAAGGTTCAATAGGACAAAGTGGGTTGGTTATATAAGCTCAGCGGAGGCTGCCATGCTGATGCCTGGATCTTTGACTTCAGAGAGGAAGGGAGGCAGTGCTGGGATCCTTCTGCCACTGTTCTCTGAGCTCCCCATTTGCAAGATTGCTCACCCACTCCTCTCCAGCCACCCTCTTCACTTTCGCTTCTAACTAACCCCCTGCATCAGAGCCAAGACAGGTGGCCAGGTCCTGAGGGTCAGGCCGGGGTAAGGCAGGTGGCTAGGCAGCATGGCTCTGGGAAACAGGTGACAAGGACCAAAAGGCTGAAAGCTTGAAAAGTTCTTCTCTGAAACCGAGGTGAGGACAAAGCAAGAGATCTGACCCAGGGGAAGTGGGCTCTAGCCTCTCTGAACTCTAATTTGAGTGTTAGTGTGCTTGAGTGGGGAAAAGTTGTCTCCTCAATGGTTTTCATTTTAGTTTGGAAGATGGTAATTCTACATTTGAGCTTTTACTTTATGTAATCTAGGTCTACCAATGTCTTAGCATCACACACAGACACACACATACATACACACACACACACACACACACACAGAGAGAGAGAGAGAGAGAGAGAGAGAGAGAGAGAAAGCGAGTCATCAAGGAAGCTGTATACTGGCATTAGTTACTGAAGTATGATTTTTGTGCTGTTGCTTTCAAGCATATTAAAGTGATTTTTAACTCTGTGTTCCTTTGGGCTGGACTTAACCTGAACTCTGTGCATGGAAGGAGAATCTGTAAGACAGTAAGATTTTCTGAGATCCTGTGTGCATATCAGTGTAAGAACAATAGTGTACTCAAATGACAAGCTAGAAGCTCCTCTAAGCTATCCCACAGCCATTTTGTTGAGTCATATCTGACTATGTCCCCCCACATCTTGTCTCATTGCTGTGCTTGTCCATACTGTAGCAGGAAACAAAATTTTAAGAACACCTCAAGGTCTTTTCAATTGAAACCAATAAACAACTTTAGCCGACACCTCCAGTTTGGCAGAGGGACACAAGCCAAACCAAACAAGGAGGGGGAGGTTTGTGATCACTCTGAGCGCTGAGACCTCACGACTGGTCGGGTGAGGCAGACACGCAGGAACATGTAGGGGAGCCAGGGAGGAACTTCATCGTGTTGTTTCTTGTAGAAGCTCCCTTCTTACAAGGAAAGCAAATTCTAGAAGAGGTTGAGCCCTCCTTTGGTCAAAGCCAGGGAAGAAGCTTGCCATGGCCAAGATGGGCTGACCAGAGATGCTGACTCAGAACTTCCTGCCTGAGATCTCAGGACTTGGTCTGCAGGTCCTCGCTTGGGGTTGGTGTCAGGAGCTGTAACAGACACTCCAGCTTTATTAGCATACAGACAGCATCACTGTAGTGAGTTCCTCAAGCATAGGATGTTAAATAAGAGTGTTTGATGAGTACTTGATAGTGTTGAGAATATGGTGCCTTGTTCTGATCAATACTCTTGAGCTAAATGAGAAATGAAGCTCTTCCCTAGCTATATGGTATGCCTCAAAAAGTTATAAAGTACTTAAACAGTACCTAGACCACAGTTGGAACACAAAAGCAATTGATAGCTTTAGCCACACTCCTTGCTATCTCACAATTCTATAGATTCCTGGTGGTTTTATATAGGAATAAGTCTGCTTGTATGGTAGCCTGGCCTCCAAGGGGAACACTTAGCATGTAGGGTTGGTCACAAGTTAATAGACAAAAAAACAATCCTTGACCAGAACAAGATTTGATACACAAATACTGTCTCTTGGGGGAGCCAGTCAGAGACGATTCTACATCATTCCATAGGTGTCTCCAAAATGATTGACCTCCAAATGACCCTATTAGTGATGCTCATTGACATGTTCTGAACTGCTCCCTAATCTTTCATGATTCATTTCTCTGACTTTACTGACCCTCCTGGATCACCATCCCAACTACAGATGCATATTCAGTATCAGATTCTGGGAAGTCTGAGCTAAAACACTGTGGTTCTTGCTGCACACTTCTTCAGTTATGATGATGTTAGCGTGCACTCTGAGTGCTCTTGACTCCCATCACCTTTGCTTTTCCATGTACCACTTCTTTTCAATGTCTTCTTCTGCCTTCACAAAAATATGAATGAGTGTATTAAATGTAGACTTTTGTGTCCTTCATAACTCATCTCTGAACACACATATATACAGATACACACACACACACAAATACATACATACAGAAACCCAAGAAAATCAAACCACAAAGATGTGGGATGTCATAGAATGCATCCCTGTTGTATTTGAGGTTTTGTATCCTGCCTGACTTCCTTCAACTTGTTCTGGGTCCCTGTGGGGACTGCACATATGGCATAGTGCTTAGAATTGTGTCTGGGTTCCAACAGTTTGTGAAATCAGAGATAAGCAATAGGACCTAGGCCCAGAGTGTCCCCTGTATCCTGTTGTGTGGGATAAGCATTCTCTTTCCACTTCCTCCCCAGGCATAGAAAGGATGGAAGTGTTTGTCATGAAGACAGGAAATATCTTCACTACTGCTTTGTGAACTGAGTGGAATTAACCTAAAAAAGTGGGGCCACTGGGTGAGGAGAGATGTGTGGGCTGGATTTTCAATGAGCAAATAACAATAGTGTTCTGTGGCCACACCCTGCAGTTTCACACAAGGGAAAATAACAACTTGGCAAAATAAATCTACATTGCCTTCTTTAAATGTGTTCTGCAGCATTGCCTTCTGTAAGCTGTGATATCATTTTACTGCTGCAGTTGCATGAGATTATGTGCCAAGAAGCAGAAAGCCATTCCTTGGCAGCTTGCAGCGAGTACCAATTTCAGTCATGACAGTTGAGTTATTAAACAGAAGCACAACAGTTTGGATTTCAATCAGTGTGGGCTTGAAAGTGTGAATTATTTGAAAGAAACACGAACTAGAGACTGCTAGCTCTTCAGTACATAAATCACTTCATTTGTGTGTTGGCGACCAAACACATCTCATCTTGCAAAGTTCCGAAGTGACAGGTGACCTTGTATCTGTCAATGAATTTACACACAGGTGGCAAAGTATGTCATTTTGTGCCTCCCTGTCTTCTAATGATAACTAATGGGATGTTCTACATCATGGATCACTGTGGGAGGGAACTGGCCTTCAAATTTTAAGTAAAGAAAAGAAATGAAAACATAGAAAGTAAAATTCCAATCAAATGTCAGTGGGGTTTATGAACACAGAGCATCTCAGCTTCTCCCAAGCATTGAAAGAAACTCAGTGAAGGTGTATGTTCTGCCATTATAGAGGAGGAAAATAATGGAACTGGATGGCTCAATGGGAGTGATGCCAGATGCTCCTCTTCTTAGCACCACACTAATGGAATCTTTAGTGATAATCCAGGACATTGAAAGTCAAAACTCTAGAAGAGCATCAAAATTTAGACAAGACATTAAAGATTTATCAGCAAGAAAAAGATACCTCTTCTGTATTGCGAATTATTTGTCAAAATGGGACTGTTTAGTTTTGTTTTTCCTTACATTATGAAGTTTGGACATTTCCATTAAAACCTTATTAGGTCATAAAAGATTCATTTTCCAATTTTAAAATTTATTTGATTGTTTGCCATCCTGGGAACTGCCCCAAAACCTTGTATAAGAGGCAAAGCTCTGTCATTCTGCGATTTTCCAATCTCAGTCAGTTCTTACTGAGAGCAGAGTAAAGAGCCAAGAGTAAGTCTTTGATAAGAAACCCAGTACAAAACAAGGCCATCTCTGGCCCCTGTTCTCCATCAGGCAATAGTCACATGTCTGAGTTATCCAAAGACCAAGGGACTGGGAAGGTAGGGACCAAGTAGCACATAGAGGCTACAACAACTGTTCAATGTGGCAAGTCCTAAACTTGTCATTTGCTCTGCCTTCATTTCTCCAGAAGTAGAGATTTGACCTGATGCTTCCCTTTGGTTCTGTTATCCACTCCAGACTGCCAAGGCTTTTTTCTCATGGGAGGTGTCACTCATCTTCAAGACCTGTGGTTATAAGATACTTTGTTTTCCAGAGCCCATTCCTGTTTCTTCTTGTGGCTACACATGACAGACACAGGTACACACATTAAGAGAACTCAATGATGCTCAAACTATTTTATTACCAAGGAATTAAATATTCAAATTCTCACTATAATTTCTACTCTGTTAAATTGTAGCAAAGCTAAATATGCGTGTTTTCTTTTCTTCTTATCTGCAGAAGCTCTTCATACTCCAACAGGAGTCTCTAACAGTTGTGAAAAAATGGTGCTTGCCTGCAGTGACCATGAGGATTGCTTTCTGTGATTCCTGTATGTAGTTCCTTTGTAGTTTTATTGAACAAAGTAAGGATTGCTCAAAATTGCCTCACTGGAGATTCTAGTTCCTCTATTAGAAATAACACATGGAGACTTTGGAAAATGGGTGCCTGGGTTCTTCTCTGGACCCAACCAAGTCTCAGCTGTTGCTGCTTGCTCCTGGTTCAGACAACTGGTCTACCTTATCCTAAGAAATAGCAACACTTAGCATGTAGAGTTCTTGGGTAATAGGTGAGAAGCTTCAGGGGTGTGGCTGAATACAGCAAGGAGCTCATAAAAATGTTTCACAAAGGTGGAGATTCTATCCTTTTAATTCCTTGCAATGTCCTCCCAGCAGTTATTTAGTCACTAGTGCACAAAGGAATGGTAGCATGGAACATTCAACAAAGGTCAGAGGCCTTATGCTATTCCTTACATTCTTAGAAAGTTTCAAGACATTGTGGGACTCATTTTACTGAACTCTCTTATTTCTGTCTTGTTTGTACTTTCCTATTAAAGTGGCAGGGTTGATATGGGACAGAAGAATGACTAAAAAGAAGGGATAGTTCTATTGTCATTAATCATTTGAAGATGTATGCATTTAGCTTTCTGTATATTGTGTTAAGTTTTAGTCTTTCATCATTTGTCTGCAGTGATCCATGACAATGCCTAATTGGGAACTGGAACTGTCCAACAGGAAGATGGAGCCCCACAATGAGGATATCACATGGACTATGACAAAGGTATCAGGCTGTCAAATACTAACCAAAGATAACATTTGGACTACAAACTGCTCAGGACATTTCCAAGGTGGCTTGCTGAGATGAACTAGCTTCATAGATTACTCTCCAGGAGCTGAGACAAGTCATGCATTTTTTTTTGTTATGCAGAGACTGGATAACAAATGATACAGCTACACATTTCATGACTTGACAATCAATAACACTTTTCAGGATCCCCTAAAGATGCCCAGACAGCAGGAAGTAAATTTAAGAACACGATACCCACATTCCCAAGAGATGGGGTGGGTGGTTTTTGGTCTTTTAGTGGATTATGCATGATTGTTGTTGTTTAGGGTAATTGGTTAAAAATTGTTATTGGTTATGGCTAGAAAAAAACTAAACAAGAGAGATTAGATTTAGGGTTCTTATAAAAAAAGAGAAGAGAAGGGATACAGATATAATAGGATATAAGGGTAGATTATTGAATCTACTTTAAAAAATTACTAGCTTTAAATATTTTACATTAGATTTGATTTTTGTATATTGTATATAAATTGTGTATATTGATGTAAGATTAAGATTAATTTTGTCACTGTACATATATTCCTGTTTGTTCAAGGTATTATACAATGTAATACAAATTGCTAATCCAGGAAAGTTATTATTACTAACTAATTAGGATATAAAGAAATGAAAGTTAGTAGTTAGACATTACAATCAAACATATTAGCTATGTTCTCAAGATCAGATATATTTTAGATGGACAGGTCTTCTTCAACTACTTCAGAGATCCATAGAATATGACATTTAAGAAATTTCAAAAACATAGGTAATTTTTTTTGACAATGGGACATCTGCTCCTGGCAGCACCAATCCACTTCAGAGAAGATTATGGACATCAAGGAAACTCCTCCATATGAGTTGACCTTCTTTGTGACAAAAGTTAGCCACTAGGCAAGAAAGTACTCTTGCCTTGACTGCTGACAATATGATATTCAAAATAGACAAGCAGAAGAAATACACAACAGAATTGCTGAACCTTCCAAGACAAGGTAGAAAGGACTCTGGGAATATCTTGCTGCCCAGAGAAGTCTGTCAGACATGCTAGGCCTGTAGGCCGAAGATGGATAATTCAACAATACAGAAAAATTTTGGGTGACTGTCCAGGCAACCAGCTGTTTCATTTCTTACATTTTTGTAAGTTGCTATTTGCTTAATATTATTTTCTTCTTGGGTCTCTGAGGAATTTGAAGATGAGAAAGTTAATAGTTATAGTTATGTAGTGACAGTTTTAGAAAAGAAAAGTTAAAGTAAGTTTAAGAGACATCAAAATATAGTTTTTAGTTAGTAATACAAGTTAGATATAAAGTGGATTAGGTACAATTCTTTGGACTCACCAAAATAGGATAAATAATGGAATACTTTCTTTGAATCAGTCAATTGTTAATGAATTGGATATTCCTCATGTAATTATTGTTTGTATATTATTGTATATAATTATTGTACCTATTGTATATGTTTTCCCTATGTTAGTTATAATTTTCTTTTTGACACAAAAGGGAATATGTGGATATATATTACATATTTAATAAAACCTGAATATTGAGGAGAGAGCACACAGTTAAATCCAAGTCAGACAGCTCAGGAAATTCCTAAACCTTGAATACAGAGATAAACAGCTGAGTCAGTCACACACCTTTGATCGCAGCACAGGGAGAGCAAGAGTGGTGACCTACACCCTTTACCCCACAACTCCAGAGAAAGAACTTTTTCTGTTTCTGTGAGTTCAAGACTACATACCTTTAATCTGGATGGGATAGGGTATATAATGGCTTAGAAACCGGGAAGACGCAGAAGCAAATGGCAGAAGCCACCAGCAGAAGCAACCAGGAGCAAGGCTGAGGAAGTTGCAAGACAGCTGGGTGAGAATTGATTGTGGTGCTTCCTCTCTCTGATATTTCAGCCTTCCCCCGATATGTGGCTCTGAATCTCATTCGTGCTACTACACAGGGTCTCTTAGCAAGCTTAACATTGTTCATATAAATAATAAATTTCTACAAGATTTTTAGAAAAATAGGGCCTCAAAGAAGAAAGAAGGGAAAAAGAAAGAAACCTCTTACAGTTTCCCTGTCATATGTATCATCCTGGTAGGTTGGCTATTTTAAATTAAATCTTTGGAGGTCATCACCTGCTGGCTTCAGGTTTATCTTGGCACTTGCCTAAAAATCAAATCTGTTGCCAAAGAGAGCACAATAACTTTCCATTGCCTTTGTGAAGTTACATTGTCTATGGTGGTAAAGAGGAATGCAACTCTATATGGTTGGGACTGCATGCCAAAGGGAATAAGGTGTCAGATAATATCCATTCATCTTCCTCCAAATCACTTCTCAGCCCTCAAAGTTGCCTACGCTCCCACCCATAAAGAAGAGTGTAGACATGGGAAAGTCACTGGGTGTTGGGCACTCATTCCCCTAGCTGTCCTCGCTACAGGTTATATACAGTTGCTGGCCATGTTCTTATGAAGTTATCTTCAATGCTTCACTCATCAAATCTCTAGAGAGAGATGATGCTTTCTCCCCTTTGCACCTAGGATTTTCTCTCTCACCTTGCAGTAGATATTATATTTCAATTTCATGGACAAAAAAGGAGCACTAAGTCCAGACAACTCTCCTGAAGCATGCCATAGCAGTGAAAGCCCATCTGATAACCAGATGCACCTTCCTGTCAAATCCTAGCCTCTGCCTCGTTTGGTTCAGGCTCGGCTTCCTGGTTCTGAGACAGTAAGTTTCTATGTTTTTGAAATATTCCATAAACAGACTAATAATAATCAGTACCATAGTTAACAAGACAACCATGTAACTCTAACCAGCTCTTAGTCACTCCAAGCTTCACTTGCTGGGAAATAAGCTCTACTTATCCTGCTCAGTTTTTAAGTCTGTCAAAATTCAAACAAAAGAGTACACAGCATGCATTAAACTCTTCCAAGTTAAGAAAAGATGGGGAAAATGATAAAATTTTAATTATTCTTTTTCTAACTTCTTCAGTCAAAACATTTACTCTCTTTCATTAATCCTGAATTATTATATTTAATATATTTAGAGTTAAAAAACCTTCTATAAAACTAATTCTTTCTTGCAGAAGTTAGTATCTGCCTTAGTTAAGGCTCAGGGGTGGAAAAGTGATTGTTTTGCAGGTTGATATGGAAAATCTAGCCCATTTCCAACATTCTTGGGAAAGGAAAAGGGAGGTTCTCCTATCAGATGTTTTGGAAGGAAGGTGACTATGGAGTGAGCTGGAAGTTCTAGGTGGGAACTTTCCAAAAGCACTTTTATTGATTCCTGTTGAATATTCATGAAGTTGAAACTTTCTGTGTCTAATTGCCCAGACTCCCAGGCTGGCACACTGCAGCCAATAGCTTCCCTGAGGGTTCAGCGGTGGTGTTTTTGTTGCACTTGGCATTGTGTATGTACTGAGAGCCCCTCTGGAGCCTGGGCATTTAAGGAGCACTGCCTCCAGGGGCTGTTTACTCTGGACTCTGTCCAGGTTGCCAGACTCCTCTGAAGACACAATGTCTCCTGTCAAAAGCAGATAGACAACTCACCCACACAGATTGTCCCACTCAGTATGCACCTCCCCAGTTGGGTTGGGTTTTGATCCTGGGGTGATCTGGAAGACCCCAGAGAAACTTAAAGAGACATGGGCATCTTACTTCTGTCCTCAGAGAAAGACCTGTAACAGCTTCCAAAGAAGCCAATAGAAATGTTTCCTGGGACATCTGTGTCCTGAGGTTCTCACAAAGTTCACATAGTATTTAGTCAGTGACTAGATGTAACTACCTGCTCTTATGAAGCCAGAACTTACCTACATGAGTGCTTCCAGCCAGAGAGTTGAAGAGATAGTACTGCCCTGCTCCCCTATAAAGCTTTCTGAAAACAAAGTGTGTGTGTGTGTGTGTGTGTGTGTGTGTGCACACGCGTGCATGCATTCATAAGGGGTTGTCTCCTTCTTTAAGGAAAGAATATGGCTATGAGTCAAAACATCAATTAAATATACAATTGGCTCTGTTTACAAGACCAACAGAGTCCTGCCTTATTTACAGAATAATAGTTGTCCGCACAATACCAACATCAACACCAGGCTCTGGGGCCCTCACACTGACCCCTGGAACTCAGTTCAGGCTTCTTTCTCCTTCAGCTGTAATAATATACACTGTGATGAGGGCTCCACCAACATCTTTAGCCAGAGAGGAAGTTTGTTTTGGCTGATAGTACCCTGAGATGGGGAAAATGAAGCTATTTTCCTTGTTCTTCCTCTGGATTAGATTTCAGTTTTGAATTAGATATTATAATTACCTTTACTTATTTACATGTAGAAAATGCAGCCTCGCATGTTTAATCACAGCAGGTGATACTTGGAGACGATCATAAATCATTTCCTGGCTTACATCATCTGTTTTCTTATTGGGCTATTTCTCTGTGCATAACCTTTACTCAGACATTTATGTGAGAGGTGTGAAAACTCACTTAAAAGAATGAAGTTTGGAGAAGCTAGGAAAATGCTATCCAATAGTTAGGGCAATGATTGTATTTAAGAGGGGCACATGTGTGCAAAATTTTCTTGTGAGGTCTGATAGCATAAATTTAAGATTGTGTGTCATTTTGTCACTGCCCTCCAAAAGCAGTCAAGGATCATTTAAAGCAATGAGCAGTGTTGTGTTCTAATAAAATGTCATTTATAAAATGGGCAGCTATTCATAGGCTTATGGTTTGCCAATGTTTGAGCTATAGTATACTTTATCTGATGAGTACATGCATGCATTTGATGTTGCACTTCGTTGGAAATGATGCCAGCAAGAAACAGAAACCAGTCAGGCTGTTCAGGGCAGAGATTTTGAAAGATTCTTGTGCTTGGCCAGAAGCCAAAAATGTCTGAGGTTCTACCCTGGCCAGAGGCCAGGAATGACAAGGGGGAGGTCTGGCTTCTTATTATCACTCTTTTTCCAAATGGGGACCCCTACCTAGAGGTTATATGTGAGGGTATATCAAAACTCCCATCCCTTCTGGTCAACAGCTTTGAAATTGGATGTCTGAATTTTCATGGTGGAAATGGATTATACCTATTCCTCAGTTTTAGCCCATCTCCTAAATGACATTAGCGGTAATGACATTAGCGGTAATGTCATTTAGGAATCAGGGCTTAGAGACCATTAAGAAAGAACCATTTCCTTATGGTTGGCATTAGATCTCACCTACCATTTCTCTGGTAACACTAGGAAGGTAAACGTCAGCTTTCCCCCTGATTAGGCCTTCTGGTTAAAAGAATGGAACACCTCTAGCCTTGGGTGGAGGTATGACACTGATCTCCTCCAAAGGTTTAAGGGTTAAAACATTACTGTGTTCTCCCTAACTGGCCAAGAAGGATGATTTACACAAGCCATGCAAAACAAAAACAAAAACATAAACAAAAACAAAAAAAGGGAAGAATAATTATTTCCCTGAGAAGTTTTTGTTTGTTTGTTTTGTTTTATAATTCTAGAAGCCCCTCACAGAGTTTCAACCAGGATCCCTGGCCACTTTTCTGAGTAACTTTTCCTTATTTTTATGTATCTCTTGTTCTTTCAGGTATTATCCAAAAGCCCCAGTATGCTTTCCCAGACTGTTGACTGTCTCCTCTGTCTCTGAAGCATACCCGCCTCCTCTGCCTGCCAACTGCTGGTGGCCCCCGCATTGCAGAACCTGCCCACTTTCTTGGACCCTAACTTGAAAGGTATGTTTTTCTCTCTTCTTCTTTTTCCATGCTACCTGCCCCCACCCCCGACAAAGCTGGTGCCAAGATTGAAAGCTCGCTCACACTCCTTGTTTTTGCTTACACTGGGATAAAGTTTTTCTTGAACTATATTCTGAGCCTCTTTCTAAATTCTCTTAAGAATGAGACTGGAAATCTGTCTCAAGGTTTCGATTGCTGTGATAAAGCACCATGTTCAAAATTAGGGCTGAGGAGAAAATGGTATTTCTTTTTACAACTCTCAGGCTATCCTCTATCACTAAGGGAAGTCAAGGCAGATACTCAAGCATGACGGGAACATGGAGGCAGGCACTGAAGCAGGTCTTGAAGGAAAGCTGTTTACGGCCTCACTCTCCACAGCTTCCTCAGCCAGCTTTCTCACACCATCCAGGACCACATGCCCATGGGTGGCACCACTCATAATGTGCTGGTCCCTCCTACGTAAATTTTTAATCAAGAAAATGTCCTACAGGCTTGCCCGCAGGCCAATCCAGCAAGATAGTTTTCTCAATTGAATTTTCCTCTTTTCAAATGACTCTAGCTTGTGTCCAGTTGATAAAAAAAAAAAAACAAAAAAACTAACCAAGAGATAATATAAAAGAGAATTTCAAATTCCCCAGTAAGAACAATGAAGAAAAATTCAATTAGCAATAGCCAAAAGTTGATAAAAGCTATTTGATATAAGAAAGTTAAAAAGAAGCACCGACACACACACACACACAGATATACACTGTACACACACAGACGACACATAAATACACACACAGAGACACACACATAGACACAAACATTGATAAACACAGAGACACACACTGTACACAGAGAGAGAGAGAGACACACACACACACACACTGCACACAGATAGACAGGCACACACCTAGAGACACAGAGAGACCACATTGAACACATACTTCACACAGACAGACAGACACACATATACATACACAAACACACAGCACATGTATGATTTTCCAACCTTGGGTAGGTAACCTTTCTCCATGGACTAGTTATTATAGTAGGAATGGAGATGACATTATGGTTTGGATGTGACTTGCCTCTCACGAGCTCATATTTTGAATGTTGGATGAGAGAGCTCACAGTGAAGAGTTTATTGATGGTAGCTATCTCTGTTTCCTGGTCGGCTGTCATTTGGATAGTCACCCTCTGGCACATGCCCTATCTCCATGATGTTTTATTCAATGCATGGCCCAAAGAAACTGTAGACTGCAAGCTCTAACACTATGCGTCAAATTAAACCAATTTTCTTCTCTCAGATATGTGCTTACAGAGACACACAAAAGAGTAGCTAACAAAGATGGCAGGGACTTTTCCCCCTGTGCATATGTGCAGCATTGAAGGCTAGAGTTCAAGAGGTTCTAGAAAGTTCTTACAGAATATGTTTTGATTTTGGATCAGCACTCACTCTCATGCCTTTCATATAGTGAGGTCTCTATAAATCTTAACTACAGATAAATAAATTAAAAAAAAAAAATTGAAGAACCTGTGGAAAGGTGGAGTAAAGAAAAAAGAAGTAAAAAGAAAAAGCAAATATAAAATTTCTTGAGAGATATGAGTAGGACCCTAGTAACTAATCTATGTTTTAATACATATAACATATAATATTACATATCTAAAAGTCAATTAAATATTTACTCTGCCTGGATGTTTTTCAGAAGTTTCTCTCAGGTGATTCTGAGAAAGGGGATTTGAGAACATCGCAGAAAGAGAAACAAATCAGCTGAGCCTCCAGAAACATCAGCATTTCTCCCAGGAATGTCCCAGAAAGTGCACTTCTGTTTTCCGAAGTCTCAGAAATCACCCCCAGCATAGAGCAAGCCTACCTTAGATGGTCAAGGGCTAAAACCTCCACTCCACTGCACAGCCTGAATGCTGCAGGAAGTGTAAGATCCAGGGCATCTGGAGATCACTTATAAGTAATGCTCACCTTTCCAACCAATTCTGATCTTCCAAAGATTCTTCTCTCCTGTCTGTGGGAACACTGCCAAAGCACAGATCTCTAAACTGGGCCAGAGACACTGAAGTTGCTGGCAGCAGCCTCTTATCTTTGATTCTTCTAAGAATTTGGGACGCTTCACTGAAGCATTTGTTACTCCTCACCAGGAGTAAACTAAAAATTACTGTTAATTCTGGGGTTGAGGAAGGTTTTCTAGATTTTAAAAATGTATTCTTTTCTATGTGCATTGGTGTTTTGACTGAATTTATGTCTGTGTGTAGGTGTCAGATCTCCTGAAACTGGAGTTACAGACAGTGATAAGATGCCATGTGGGTGCTGGGCATTGAACCTGGATATTCTGAAATACTATCCAGAACTCTTAACCCCTGAGCCATTTCTCCAATCCCTTGGCTTTGTAGATTTTAATGCAGATGGTTTCTTCAACTCTTGCCTAACTGATAAAATAATTGAAGAGTGAGTTCAATACTAATTATTATCTAACACTGAATATCCTACATATGCACTGAGAGTTGAAGGTGGGGTATTAACACTTGACTGCCCCTTCCTCACTGAATCCTGTTGAACTGAAAAGGAGCCATCGATGGCATCTCTCCCACATGCCTTTCCTCAGATCAGTCCCTCAGCACAGCCACAGCCATAATAGTTGTCTTTGAAGGGCCAGGTCAGCTCTGTTGGACCAGTCAATGTCACTGTAAACAAAGCAAACTATATTTTGGCAGCCAGAGCTATATGGAGGTGCCAGGTCTGGGGAATGGCCTTGTCTGCAGTGGTCCATGAAGTTACCATGTTCTTCCCCCATTGAATTAAACTGGAACCATCTAAGGCTCACACATTCTCATACTCTCAAGAGTAAGGCAAGTCTCTCCAGACTTGCTGTTGCTCAGGGAGAGACAAAGATTTGAAAGATTGCAGTTCAGAGAATAGCCCTGCAAAGCAGTGACCTCTGTTTTTCTAGAAAGTTCTAGCACTCCCAATCCTTCTATCAAAACATACATCCAAATTGATGTGGTAGTGCATGCCTGTAATGGAAAAACTCAGATGGCTGAAGCAGGAAGGTGACAAATTCAAGACCAACCACACATTTGTGCTACCTTGTGAGAACCAGTCTCAAAACAGGAAAGGAAAAATGCATATCATATCCATACAAGTCCTTTCCTGCCCTGGCAGAGGCTGAGTGGTATGGACTTATTGGACTGGAGGTTTTCATGTTACTTTTCAAGATCTATAAACAGTAAATGGTAAAGTTGACCCATTGATAGTCATAGCATGAGAAACAAGAAAACTACCAAGTAGTCTTTTTCCATGGGGTGAGGTGAGACACTTTCCATTTTGTAAATGGTATGATATTTTGACATAGACCTGTGCTATATGAAACATAATAGTGTAGGGTCTCTGCGGAGATAGGACCCATGCCTCTTTCTGACAGCTAGTGTTGGATTTGAAAAGCTTGTAAGTTCACAATGGAACTCGGCAGCGCTCTCTGGGTCCCATGAATCTTTGCAGGGTATCCACGCCTTCTCTTTGATTGCTCTGATGTTTTATTGGCTTGGTATTTTCTAATTACAGAAGGAAAGTTCCCCTAGAGATTTATATCAGCATGAATTTATTTAAAATACATATTTTGTATTATAATAGAATTTCATATCTGGGATGCCAAAAGAGTCCATTGCTCTCAGAGAAAGTAAGGTACAACAAACCATTTCTGTGGGAGATTGCTTCAAAGAGCAGATTTGTTAGGCTAAGTTAAATCTCTGTAGCTGACTTAGGTTAAGATGGCAGGATGAAAATTTTTTACAAAAGGTTTATAAGCACTTGTGGGCCAAGAGAACAGAGAAGAACAGTGGATAAAGTCACTTGCCACCAAGCCTGATGACCTGAGTTGAGTCCCCAGGACCCGCATGCTAGGCTAGAAGAAAAGAGCCAATACTAGAAAGCTATTCTCTGGCCTCCATACCCACACACAAAATAAGTAAATGTAACAAGAAGATTTGAAATAACAAGTCAGCTTGTAAAGTACATGTGACTGAAGCAGGAGCACCCGAGTTCAGATCTCCAGGTCCCATGTAAAAGCCAGGCATGGAGGTGTACACCTGTAGCCCTTGGACTGAGTGGCAGTAGAAAAAAGATGAGCAGATGCCTGAAGCTTGCTGGAAAGCTGGTCTAGCTAATTGGTGAGCGCTGGGCTCAGTGAGAGACCCTGGGCTCAGTGATAGACCCTGTCCCAAAACATTAAGGTGGAGAGTGATAAAGAGCACTAAATGTTAACCTCTAGCTTCAACGAACATGTGTATGCAAGCATGCATATAGCATATACATCACACACAGAGAGAGACAGAAAGATGGAGAAATAGAGAGAGAGAGAGAGAGAGAGAGAGAGAGAGAGAGAGAGAGGCAGCCTGTGTTGGTAGAATTGGATCCTTATGGAAGGAAGCCATAAGGGACAGTATACCTCTGCCCTGGATTTTGGCAGCTGTTGGAAATCCTTGGTCCTCCCTAGCTTGTAAATGAGTGACTCCAACCTCTGCACGCCCCCCATTCTCCTCCTTGTCTCCGTCTTGAATCTCCTATTGCTATTGTATAAGGACACCTGCTGGAACTTCCCCTAAACCTGGGGTAATCTCATTGGAAGGTCCTTAATCACATCCAAAAACATCTGTTAGGTAACTGAGGTCACAGTGAAAACATTGGAAGCTAGGACTTGGACACTTCTTTTTGGAGATGCAATTCAAGCTGCTACCGAAAGTATTATTATGGTACTAGAAGGGATGGACAAAATCTTTTCTCTATCCCCAAGCTGCAAGTGAAATCAACAAATCAATTCCACTTTGCAAGAGGACATTTTCCTCCTGGCGCTTGGTGACCCTTGCTTTCTTCCTACCCTGTCCCCTATGATCCTATGATTATTGACTATAAAATTAGCTGTGCGTACAAGTGGCCCTGCCTTGTCCCTACTGGATCAAGCCAGAGATATGGTAACCCCAACACATGTGTTGAAGGTTGAGCGATACCCTGCAACTGCGAGATTAAGAGCTCCCTATCAGGGCTTTCTGTGAGTAAGACATAATTTTCACTAGCAGAACAGTGCGGGTCTCTCTGGAAACAAACCCATGCCCCTTATTGTCCAGGTGGCCTTGGGAAAAATCTGATGGTGTGATCTGGTTTCTCTCTTTGCAAAGGAAATGTAACAATGCCTTCGATACCTTACCGGGGTGTTGTGTGAATTTGCTGACACCCATAAAGCTCCCTGAAAGTGAAGAGGCTTACATAAGTGCCTGGTATTATTCACACAGCAAATGTTTCCTCCTGAGAATAGAGTCATAAACAGTGCCATTGTGTGGCTAGGGGAACGTGTTCAAAAGTTTCCGTTCACGACTAGTAGATCAAGTTGTGGGTGACTGTATGGGCTGTTTGTGCTGGTGCCAGCTTGCATCCCAAACGGCAGGCTATCTTGTAATGAAAAGCCCTACTGTAAGAGATGGCCAAACGGCCGCATCAGTCACCAGGATAGTCCTGTACAGCAGACAACTTCACATACACCCTTTCTTACAATAGAAAAACGACAATGGCAGAAATTGTGGTTACACGGGAATGTAACACAGGAGCATTTGACATGGAACTCTCTTCTTCCAACACACAGAATCCCCAAGGTTGAGTGATTCAAAAAGATGAAAATTGGCTCCTCCTTTCTTCCCTTCCTCTTTTCTTCACTCTCTCCCTCCCAGGAAAAGTCGGAGTTGTAAACTAGACAATGTGTTAGGGTTCACGCTAAGGATGTATTCTTTCTTGGTAGAATTCACTTGGGTGTGGGGGAAATGTCTAGACAGAACACCACTGGCCCACACAGCAGACAGGAAAAGATTACCTTTCCACCATTGCTCGCCCTGGAAATTCTCCAAGATGTGGGAGAGGGGAAACATATTCTTTTAGGAAGGTCCAGGACTCCCCTTTGGGTATCATGTCTGAAAAGACAGCAGATATTTTCAATCAAATAATGGAAGATTAGATACTGTATTGGTTACTTTTCTTATTTTTGTGCCAAAATACCCCATGAAAGCAAATTGAGGGGGAAAGGGCTCATTGGCTCACAGGGAAGAGTCTCTGGTAATGATAATTGATCATGGTGGAAAAGTCACAATGTCCACGATGTGACGAGGCAGCTGGTCACAGTGCATCCACAGTCAGGAAGCAGAGAAAGATGAATGAATGCTAGCATTTGGCTTCCTTTCTCCTCCACTCAGTTGGTGCTCTGCCCTAAGGAACAGTGTCACCATACATACATAGGATGGGTCTTCTCGCCTCCACTAACATAGTCTAGAGACTCCTTCGCAGACATGCCCAGAGGTCCGTCTCCTAGGCAACTGACAGTGGTGACACACCATCACTGTTGTTAGAGATAGCATCTTCGGATGTTTGTTTGGAAGCAAAGGTCTCACTTTGTTCCTCATTCTAGCTTTAAACTCATCATCCTCCTGCCTCAGCCTCCTAAGCTGAGATTATGGCTTTGCACCTCCATAGCTGGATCTATAAATCATAGAGTAACTGAATTATAAGAGACTTAGCTATTCAACTATTTGAAATTTCTTTTTTTTTTACATTGTATGGACAAAATGACTTTTTTGTGTCTTTCCCTCCAGGTATAATGGACTTAAATCTTTAAAATAGTTAAAGATCTTAGGACAAGAAAACCAGAAAAGAGGACCAACCTTGGCAGTATCTGTTTGAAGTTAGGCAAAGCCTTTCAATTTTACTACGGAGGATATAGGGGATTATTTTGTAAAAAACTAAGAGTATTTAGTTTTCCTCAGGCCTTATTCCCATATCCATGTTTAATTTTTCTTTCACAAAATCATTCATTCATTCATTCACTCATTCATTCATTCAGTAAATATATATTTGGCAACTGCTGTATACCAGGCAGCATGCTAAGTGCCAGAGCTACAGAACAATGGATGAAGTGATCACTGCCCTTGTGAATCCCTGAACTAAAGGCCAGTGCCATGACAGAGCCAAGGTTTGTGCTGGAATAACCAAAGGACATTTCATCATGCCATCTGGACTCAGGCTCAGCAAAGAAAAGTCCCCTTGCTTTTCTTCCCGGAATGTTTCTGTTCCAGTGGCAATAAGAGCCATGTTGAAAGATGACACCATGGAGGACTCCAAGCTCACCAGGCTGCAGCCAACTCGAAGAAGATGTCATGCACAAATATCAGGCAGTGGGGAGAAGAGTTTTGGGCCCTCAATGTGGCATCAGGGCAGAAGACATAGAGCCTGAGGACACTGGGAACATGTCTGCATGGCTGGACCCATGTACAGGTAATGAAGTATCTGCTGACGTTTCTCCATCAGGAGTGCTGGCCTGTGGTGGTCAAGTTCAGCAGAGCTACTTGCCTAACAGGGCTGAGTGTGACTGTGAACCTGAACAGTGTGATGACTTGGACACTGTTTACACTGGCCTTTCTGGAAGCCTCAATGAGGTAGACTCTAGTGCCTCAGCTGCATTCCAAGAGCCTCAGAACGCAGCTACCTTCCACATTACTCCAAAAGCCAGGGTGAAATGCCTGGAAGGTGATGGGATGAGATGTATGTGTCGATCAGAGGAGAAGATGGTATGTGTCTCCTCTCTGTAGTTTTACAGCAGATTTTGTTCATCACTAACTTCCATGCCCCTTTTCCCAGTTGTGCTCACGGCAGTGGCATACCTATTTGCTTTTCCAGCTTCTCTTCCTAGTGGTGGCTGATAATACAACCTGAGCCATTCAGGTGTGACCTCAGGTTGGTTTAGGATTCTGAAGGAAGAGAGATGGATGGGTGGATGGTCAGACAGGAGAGTGGATAGACAGATATATAGATTAGATCAATTAGATAAATGGTAAAATAATAAATGCCGGCACCCTTCCCCTCACATTTCATGTATTAGAGCCATAAACAATATTCTGGGATTTGGAAGAAGGATATTAGGGGGTGAGTAGGTTTAGATGTAGGTCAGACCGTGATGGAATAAGCATTGTCCTGGAGGATACGGGCTTGGTCCTCAGTGGCAGGACGCAGGGAGGTAGAGAGAGGAAAGGAAGGAGGAGGGAGGGAGGGGAGATGGGGCGGATTAAGAATTTACTCTGACAAGAACACTTGTGACGTGGCCAGATACAGTTTGGGTAAGGAGATTTTTCTGTGGGAACCTGAGGTCTAATCAGCCACCTCCACAGAAACATTGAGAGTTCATACTGAGGGGATGACGAGGAGACAGTGTGAGCAGAAGCTGCCCCACTTCTCAGATTCTACAGGGGCAAAGGTGCTCTCTCATTTAAGAATGGTTCAGAGAGATCCAGCACTACCTTGGGGCCTTTTTTGTAGAGGGGACTTTGGTTTCAGTAAATCAGGAAGCTGCTGCCCAGATCCTGTGCTCCTGTGCTGGGACCATAGGACCACCAGACAAAGTAGCAGCGGGGTGGGGATGTGCTCCTGGTGTGAATGGCATCAGAGCAGCCAGGATGCTTGGTTCTAAGAGAGTTAATCCCAGATACGTGAGCCTTAGTTCCAAGGGCATTTCCCTTGCTTGGATGTGGAATTACTTGAGACTTAAGATTTCTTCCTTCCAATTTCCACACTTTAAAATGAGGTTCCTTATCTTATGTTTTCCTAATAATTGTATTTTGAAAGCATATAACATCTGGTTTCATTATTTCACAGCTGGAGATTTCTGCTTTGGGTTAATGACATCTTGAATCTCATTCATATCTAATTAAGATAATATTCAGATGTAATTGGTTATAGAATTAGTGTTTGAATGAGTTAAGACTTTTGAATCAATAAGATGAATATGCGTGATTCCATGCAGGAAGGACATAAAATGGGCTACGTGGATGTCAGAGGTGGGATGTTGTGAACTGAGAGTCTGAGTCCCCCCTTAGTTCATATGTGTGATGCAGCATATTTTGAAGTATTCTGTAGCATGTTATTTAGCATAGATGAAATCATGAGGGTGGGGCTTTCATGGCATAATTAGTGCTCTTATAAAAAGAGAAAGCAGAGTTATTCCTTCCTCACCCCTCCCTCCCTCCCTCCCTTCCTTCCCCTTCTCTCTCTCTTTCAATTCAGTATGAGGACACGGTAAGAAGGTAGCCACCATCTGCAACACAGGAGGAGGAGCCCCTCACCAGAAACAGAATCCATAGCTTCTGGGTTTCCTGATCTCCAGAACTATGAGAAAGAAATGCCTGTTCTCTGCCAGGCAGGAGTGTTCTGGGATGTCAGCACAAGCAAAGTCAGTTAAATAACAGTCTTCATTGTTCTTAAAGGAGCAGGTGTGGCCTTGTAGGGATGTAACCCTTCAACATTGCAACAGACACTGTCATCTGCAAAGTTCAGGCTGAAGAACAGTTAGAAAAAGAAATCACAGAAGAATTTCTTCATGTTTTAAGTAAGTTCACAGCTTTATGTCAGGCTGCATTTGTGTCTATCCTGAGATATATGTGGCCTGTGGGCTGCTGGTTGGGCAGGCCTGCAGTGAACCCACGAATTTAAAAAAGACTTGGACAATGAGATTTATAACAGCATTACTTGTAATTGTGAAAAAACTGAAAATAATCCAACACTTTATGTCTGAAGATTAAATGTATATGTTCTTTGAAAAACTGTGCCACCCCTAAAACAAAGGAGATCAGTCAGTTTGTTGTCGTTTCTTGATGTCAGAGCATGTTCAGCATACATTGTTAAATAAGATAAGCACTGTACTATGAACAGTGTCCAGGGAGCAGTATACCATGTACAATTTGATACACTTTGTGTATTTAACAACACCCTTTACCAACAAACACATGAATTTCTGCATGTGGAAATATAAATGCATATAAATTTATACATTTTACAAACATATACAAGTCATACACAATGCACTCCTATGAATGTATATACTTGAGGGAAATATATATTCTCTGGAAGGATAAGTAGTCAATGGATAATAAGATTGCACAGAAGAAAACAATATAGGATTCTGGAATAGTATAGGATTCCTACCTGTACTGTTTTAATTAACAGTGACAATCTATTACTTGGGAAACTAAAAATATTACAATGAGTTGTGATGAGGAATGTTGTTGAAACAAAAGGAAAAGTGTACATCAGGATTTTTTTTCTTTTCTCTTGAAGTCTGCTATTTTATTCCATCATTAGGGATGGAGGCTGAGAAATGGAGATGGAAAGGTCCTTGTTTGTCTCTTACTGCACAGTGGTTATGCTGGAAGAACATGTCATGTCTGGGGTGTGTGGCAGAGCTTATGATAATGATCATTCAAGCTGAGGCACTGGCTTTTGCCCATAAAAGGAGGAATTATAACATCAGGACCAGATTGTTCCCATTTCCAAACAGCCGCAAAATGTCAACATAGACTGTCAATCACTTGTTCTCCATTCTCTCACAAACACTCCCTGGAAGCCAGGCCAGTCACAGAAAACAGATGCAGGCAGGCTCTGTTTGGACAACACTGGATACGCCTGTAATTAGGAGTCAGGATAGCGTAAAAATTATTAATATGCTCCTAAAGAACAGGGAGTGTCCCCCCAGAAGGAATAATGGGATGGATCCCTCATGTATTCACTACCTAGGCATTGCTATAGAAGGTTTCTTTATCCCAAAGACCCCTGTCTCTTTGCTGTAACTTCTGTTTGTTGGTTTGTGACAGGGTCCTTCTTTATGGCTCAGGCTATCCTCAAAATAACAATCCTCAGTTTCCTAAGTACTAGAATTACAGGTATTTGGCCCCACACCCAGCTTGCTGTGATACACCATTCCTTTCCATATGCTGGTGTCCAAACCTGGGACCTAGGCTTGCTGGACAAACACTCTACCATGGAGATGGATATCTAATATCCTCTTGTCTTCATTTTTTGGAAACTAAGTGTCAAGTAGCCCAGGCTGGTCTTGAACTCATTAGGTAGACACAGATGTGCTTGAAGCGATGATCCTTGGGTTTCTCTGTAGTGCTGATATGGGGCTCCAGGAGGAGAGTGCTGGGGAGTGAACCCAAGGCTTCATGCATGCTTAGCATATCCTCTACTAACTGACATACCTTTTTGATCAAGGTTATGTAAGAGGTATAGAAGGTTTTTTGGAACTTGGGCAGAAAGGTCAAAGGATGTCAAAAATAAATGTGAAGATCCACTTTCATAATCAGATAAGCAATCCTTAAATTATCAATAAAGCCATCTTAGTAACATTTTTTGAACCAACAAATGAGTTCTTTCTCTGTTTAACAGCACTCTGCAGAATGTGGCTGCTAACAATGTGCTCGCTAAATTCTCAGTTTATGAAACAGGAAGTTATCATTTAGCTCATTGCTCTTGAATTAAGGTCTCCTGGAGTAACTTTAATTATACAACTGTCTAATTACCAAGCAGCTGTCTTTTTCCTAGAAATATATTCTCACTTGAGAGCAGTCTCGGAACTACGCCACACCATCTTATCTTGTGACAAAGAAATAAACTGCAAGTCTGTGAATCAGAAACCCTGGCTCATTTCTTGGGCCTCCCTGGATATCAGAGTTTGTCATCCTGGTTCCAGGAATATGGATTCCATGAGTGAGATTCAAGCTATCAGTGAATTCTTCAGCATCCCCGCCTCTACTTTAACACCTAAACCAGAGTGTCTCTGCTTTGATCAGTATGATACCAGACTTTTTAAAGAAAGGTTTCAAAAAAGAAAGAAAATTATTCAACATTCTATTTTTCAATAAATATCCACTCCACTTCTAGCATGAAACTGTTTGGGGTCCACAGGATCGAAGTGATGACATCCTCTGCCTTGTGGAATTTAACTGCACATCCCAGTAAGCCTGACAATTACCAAGACTCTAAATCAGATCTAGCATCATGCACCTCCAAGACACATGGAGCAGGTGTCCTGAGCATGCTCAGAGAAGTTTTTGTCCATAAAGTGAATTGTCCAGTTGTAACTGCAACAGAATGGACTGACCATCAGAGAACTTCTGAAGAATCTCAGAGTCATTGTTTTGCCCCTGCCCCTTGACAGTGACCAGCTAAAGCTAACTCTGTATTCTGGGTCTGATTTTGTTTGTTTGTTTGTGCTGTCCTAATAGAACAGTGGAGGGTAGACTGGGATGTAGCTCAGTGGCAATGTTTGCTCTGCATGTGTGAAGCCTTGAGTTTTTTTCTCCTTATGACATATAAGGAAAAGGAACAGAAAAAAGAAGACCTGAGATTGGGCAACTTGTGAAGAAAAGAGGTGTCTTCCCTATGGCTCTAAAATCTGGAAAATTAAGATACAAGGTCAAAAGTCCACATCTGCTGAGGGCCTCTTCCCTGTGTCATACAGTGGTAGGAGGCAGAAAGGAAGAGAAATCCTCTAGAATGGAGGAGAGAGAGGGGGGGCGGGGAGAGAGAGAGAGAGAGAGAGAGAGAGAGAGAGAGAGAGAGAGAGAGAGCTCAGTCTCAAAGACTCAAGCTCTTCAGCCCTTACCATTAAGACATCCATAAAGGTATAACCTTCCAGAACTAGCTTCGTCCCATCCCCTCCACAGCAACACTTTCATGAGGGTTACATTTCCAACATGTGCTTTAGGAAAACACATTTATAGAACAGTAGTGAAACCATTTGCCTTTGATCTCTAAGATGGGGTGATACTAGTACCCAGCTCATTCAGGGCTGCAGTTGGGATCAAAGCATATGATTGTGCAAAGCCTTAGTGCTCTGTCTGGAGCACTCCATGTTGCATTACATATTATGTTATTATTATAATGTAATGATTATATTAGTTATTATGATGTGTTCCCCCTACCTCATATCAGGAAGAACATACTTGAAAGGTCCTAAAAAATAGTGAAGAGCACAATTCATCATACAGTACCACTAGCTCGTGAAGTATTAATCTAATTAATCTTTATCAATTAAAAAAAATTGGGAGTCAGATATCAGGGTAAGAACCTGAAAGTTTAGAGAACCAGGGAGCAACCATCAGTCACCTCCTACTTTTACTGTACCTTCATCCAAAAGGGCCAAGAGCCTCTCTCTGCCTCATCTTACTACTTCCTGGACCCTCTGTCTACAGTCCTCCAAACCTCTATGGTTAATTTAGGTCACCTAGTGTTAGCTCCATCCTCTGACTCCAAGCAAGCTTTATTTGTCAGATCACAATCAAAATATCACACATTTTCCCCCTTTTGTCTAAATAAAAAGTTAGAGTTTTAACTAACATAGAAAAACTATATACACTAAGTACAATAACTATATACAAATATATTCAGGCAAGAATTACATAAACAATATACAATCTATTTGCATTTGAAAAATTTGGAGAAAATACTCCATTATCTATCTATTCTGTCTTTCTATCTATCCATCCTATCCTTTGTACCTAACCTACTTTCTATTCTAACTTACATTACCAACCCAAAACTATATTTTTATGTCTCTCAACCTTATACATTTTATAACTCTTTTGTGTATTTCTTTTCTGAATTCAGTAACAAGGAAAACTATATAATTATAACTATCTAGTCTTCAACTCCATTAGACTTGAGAACTTTATTATTACTTGAGTAAACAGGAAATGTAGAGTAAATAACTTCTAAAACTAAAAAATGACAGAAATAGCTGTCTGCCTGGACAGTTATCCAAGGTTCTTCTGTAATGTTGAGGTATTCATCTTTGGCTAGAATATTTGACTGACAAATGTTTCTGTGAAGCTGGATTTTTGTAGAATTGCTTTTCCTTATTGTAGCAAAGCTTGGCAGTCACTTTCTTTCATGTGCTGCTTGTCCAATTTGGACAGTGTACTGTTAGCAGTTGAGGCCAGGGCAATTTCTTGCCCAGTGGCTAACTTTTGCCACAAAGAAAGAAAACTCCATATGCACATCATCTTCTCTGACGTAGATTGGTGCTGCCAGGAGCAAACATGTCTCATTTTCATTAAAAAATAAATTTATGTTATTAAAACATCTGAAGTATTTGAGGACTACCTTGGAAACACAAGTAAAACCTCTTCCTCAAAATAACACATATCCTGGGGTTTTCATTCTGAGAACAATACATCTTTAAAGTATACAGTTTAATTTAATTAAGCAGTTTTTTCAATTATCCAATGTTTCTCCAAATTTGTTGTTTCTTTCTCATTAGCATTTAGAAAATTTAAAGTTAATAAAGCTTTGTGTAATTTATCTCTGGGGGGGGCCCTTTCTGTTTATTAAGTATATCTCTTAGTGTTTGATTAGATCTTTATATAACTGCTCGTCCTGTAAGAGTGTGTGATATAATTGTTAACTTTAGGTGTGTTTCAGACACCACTTGAGTTTGCTACCAAGCACACCCCCAGGTGTGGCTGAGCGCCTCAGGTGCATGTCCCAGCATGACCACACCCCTCGCCCTGTAGAGCTTGCTTCTAGGCATGCCCCCAGGTGTAGCACTCTCCTAGGCGTGGCTGTATGCCCACCACTTTCTTAATAAGAAATAACACGCGGCAGTGGGTCCCTTTTATCTGTTTTCCCTTGCTTTCTTCTTCTTCACCTTTCTTCCTTTCCTTCTTTCTCCCCCCTTCTCTGGATATCTCTCCCGCACACAAAATACTGACATTAACATTCTCCATTTTCCAGATTTCTTTGTAATGACAAATGTAGGAAAATTTCAAGAACTGGTTGATTCTTTAATATACGGAGCATTAACTCCTCTTGTATCAGTTATTCTAAAGCCTGTAATTGTTCTGATAGCAAAAGCCATTTTTCTACCAAAATGGGTTTGTACATTAACCATTTTAAAGGTAGAGCTATTGGTACCTTTGTTGTGTCCTGTTTATGTATAACATGAATGCTCTGTGATTGTTCTTTATAATAACTTTTAATAGCTTTCCCAGAAACATGTTAGTTTATGGTTTGTTTCTGAGATTAGGGGAATGTAAATCTGGGTGTTCCATATCATCAGCCTTTGCCAAATCTTCTGCATACTGTACAAGTCAGGGGCCTTCAGTTTGAATTATTTCTAGAAAAAATATTGTTTCTAGGAACTCCCTGTCTATAATCCCTTTTTAGGTGTCCCTGTTTACCACAATTAAAACTTCTGACATTTTTGGTTTTTCTGTAAGCCTTCAGAAATTATCTCTCTTATCCAAGTATCATCATGGCTATAAGATTCAATATTGACTATATCTTGAATTCATTCCTCTATGGGTGCTGATCTTCCTTTTAAAGGACTAATTACCCTTTTGAATCATGAATTAGCATTTTAAAAGCCAATGATTTAATAAATATTTGTCTGAATTTTGGATTTGGTGTCATTCTATTTATAGCTATAGTCAATCTTTGTTTAAAAAAAAAAAAAAGTCAGTGAAGGTTTCTGTTGAGACCTGTATAACTTTAGTAAATGACTCAGTTCTCTTTTCAAATTCTTCAAATTTGTCCCAACCACTCTAAGTTGCTGTATATCATAGAGCCAAGATGTGATCATAATATATAGACTGTCTTTATACATTACTATAATCACTTTCTCACAGAAGTAGGTCTTGGGAAATTTCAATACCTCTAGTCCTACTTCATTGTTCAATGGTCCTAGCCTCATCTTTCCACTGGGTCCTCCACTGTAATTGGGGACGAGTTTTTAATACTACTCTGAGCAAGTTTTCCCAGTCTTATGGGATAATTCTGTTATTAGTTGCCCATGAATTTAACATCTGCCTCACAAAAGGTGAATGCATACCATATGAGACTATTACATTTTAAAATCTCCTCAAATCTAATATTTCAACAGAAATTAAGTGAGTTCTTCTATAGCCTTGGGGATACCTGCCATTTGGCAGTTGTTCTTGTATGGTAATTGGCTAAAATAGGTTTTTATTTTTTAAAATGACCTTGAGCTGTTCCTCTCTAATTTTATAACGTAATTATGGGATTGGTTCTTCTTTAAAATCTCCTGCCTGTATATGAATATTTTTATTATCTGTTTTAATAAGTTTTTCTAAGGTTTGTAACATCAGTCAAAATTGTGTTTTTTTTTTTTGTAAATTTTTCTAAGGCCTGTATTTTATCAGTCAATATTTTTATATTTGGCACTGATATCAATCAACTTCTTTCAGGATAAAACAAGAATTACCAAGCCAATAATGATTATAATTGACATTACATAAATCCCAGGTAAGTTAATTATCCTCTCATTTCATTGTTCCATTTTCAAACCATCTATTGTGGAATCATTCAGCAATCTAACTTCTTCTATTGTAATATTTTTTCATTTTTTAACATGGGAAAAATTCTCTTTACTTTTAAAAAAACTAATTCCCCCTTTAAGAATTCTAAATTCTCTCTCCAAATCTGCTGGTGACAGCAGTAAAATGTAAGGCTGGCTTTTGCTGCATACCATGTCTGGGTGGGGAACACAATAAGTACACTGCCTGGCTGAGAATATCTGCACATAGTTGTGAGTTGAGAGTATGTGGCAGTTTCCTGAGTGTAGACGAAGCTACCCTAATGTGGCATGATCTTGAGGAGTGGGTCCAGGTGAAGCCCACAACCCACAGGGAAAAAGAGACAAAGAGTCATCAATCTGAAAGAAGACAATGGGGAACATGTGAAAGCAGTGTGTGTGATGGACAGGAAAGTGAGAACACAGAATCACCTGAAGGCAGAGCTGGCTAGTGGTGAGGGGCTAACTCTCCAGCACTGGGAGCCCAGGCACTTGTGGAGACTTCTGTAGAGAGGCTGCAACAGGAAAATCCCAGACTTGATCAGAGGGTTTGGGGAAGAAAAGGAAAAGCCAGATGGTGATGTGGTAACTCCCGAAGGTACAGCTTCCAAGTGTAGCTCAGGGGGGTGCCAAGCCATCGGCATGCAGCTATCTCATGAATTCATGCTCCGAAAGTTGGACAACAAGTGAAGCATTCATCTTATTAATCTTTATCGATATAAAACCAGGAGTCAGATATCAGAGTAAAACCTGAAATATCAGAGAAGCAGGGAGCAGCCATCAGTCACCTCCTACCTCTACCATTCCTACATCCAAAAGCCCAAGATCCTCTCTCTGCCTCATCTGACTACCTCCTCTCTCCTCTCTGTCTACAGTCCTCCAAACCTCCATGGTTAATTTAGGTCAGCTAGAGGCTAGCAATGCCCTCTGACTCCAAACAAGCTTTATTTGTCAGAACACAATCAAATAGCACACAACAAGCCTGGACCTCCAAGTACCCTCCTCAGTCATTATTAGATATAATATTGCCAGACTGGTACCCTAGAGTTTAAACTAATGTTTAAACATGTGACTCTGCCCAGAATTTACTGTATAGTAAATCAGTAAATGCTTATTAAGTCGGTGAACCTGCTCTAATGATATTGAAGGCTCAGAGCTGTATTTGGGTAGGCTTCATTTAGATCAAACCCAGCTTAGATGCAACTTTTCCTAAGGTTTTTTTTTTCAGTGATAAAATAGTGCAAACATATTAATAGTAACCTAACATATACCCCTCAACCACTTGAAAGGACAAAATGCTACCTCAATATATTACCCAACTTGTTAGAAATAGTTGTAAGACATGAAATAATTCAAAGGCAATCCAAACTAAATACGCATTCCTTTTACTTTTTGAAGGGAATCCTTATTTTGGGGGAAACTTGTGGTATGAATGTATGGTCTTATGCCGATACACAACCCACTGTCTTGTGTTACATGTATTTATTATTCCTTAGCAGACTTTGGCACCTTCCCAGGTTTGACTGTCATAGACAGGACAGTCATTATGCATGTCCATGATATTGTCTCCTGGTGAACATGAGAGAGATATGACATATACAGCTTGAGCTTCATTTCACTACAAAGTAGTTACAATATATGCTCCCAACCCACAATGCATCAGTGCTTCTGCTTCTTCATAGATCTGCCAGCATCATCCTGGCTACAACCTTTTTATGACTTAGAACAAGAGCAGTCTTCATATATCTGTTAAGCAATGGCCTTGCATCTTCTGTAAAATATTAATTTTACTTTGAGTTGCCATCTTTTTCTTGTGAATTTATAAGATTTTCTTTAATATGATGTGCAAGTATCTTCTCTTAAAATGTGCTTTTTCTCCTTTTATCTTTGTGGTATTTTTTTGTTTCTACACAATTTTAAGAAACTTTTGTTTATCCATCTTTTCCCTTATGTTTTATGATTTTTGTGCCCAATATAAGAAAACATTCCCTAACTACATAACCATAGTCTTCTATATTTTCTTTATAAAGTTAATTTTTGCCTTGTATATTTAGATCCTTCTATGTTTGAATTTACTTATATATGGAATAAAATGAATCTGGTTTCATCTTTCTATTCTGTTTTTTTGAATTTTCTTTTACTGTGGTTTGAATTTATTTTTTATATCCTTAGCCATCAAAACATTAATAGTAGCCCAATTAGCAACCAGAAATTTAAATTACTGGGCTCTTATCTTGCCTATATGTGTCATTTTATTTCTTTAAGGAATGTTTATAATTTTAGACTGAGTTTGTCTGTAGCAAGACTTTATTTGTGGACTTACACAGCCTTGGTTGAGATATTTTCACTTCTTCTGGGTAAATCATAGTTCCCCAAAACAATCTTTAATCGTATTTCTCAGTTCATGTTTCTAAGAATATAGATGCATAAAAGTAGTCAGCCTGAAATTCACAGAATGAAAGTTTGTAAACATAAAGTTTTGGGGAACTTTCGATCTGTATGGACAACTCTGAGAAAAAGCCTAGAGTTGTGCCCAGCTAGCAGAAAGTTCACAGGTTCCACTTTCCTGCCCAGGAATAAAGCTTGTTTCCTCACAGCATTAACACTCAAGCTCTGAGGTTCCTATGAACTCAAAGTCCTCATCCCAGTCTCCTCACCGTACCCCTTCTTCACAGCCAGTGAGCCACAAAGTCTCCGAAAGTCTCTGCTCTGACTCTCGGTTCCCTCATCTATCAGACATCTAGGAGTTTTCCTCTACTTCTTGAAAGCTGTGGTATGCATTTAGTTCTTAGCATTTGCAGTGTTAGGATAGGAAGTCTAGATTTAGACAATATAAACAGTTTTCCAGAACCATTTCTTACATATGTGCATTGTAAAGTAAAATCCACATCTCCTGCATCTGGGACCTTATAGTTTCTGAAAAATATTTCAATATATACTAACCTCCTCTGTGTCTTGTGTTGGGGGCAGAGTTAAACCCAGGTGGCTGCTTTGGGTGGAAGGCCAGGAATGGAGCAGAATACTGACAATATTTATTTCTGAATATACATCATTCTACTCTACGTCACTTTGGTAGAAGTGTCTAGGACACAAACATTCACCTTCTTCCTCCAACAAAAGACTGAGTTAGTGCACAGAGAAAGTTTCTTGAGTGGGAACAAGTGAGAAGATCCAGACTAAGGTCAAAGTTGAGCGGCCAGCACTGTGACACTGGGCATCCTGTGTTGGACTGTGGTTGGTTGTGATCTTTAGCTCTCAGTTCTAACTCCCAACTATGCTACCACAATGTAGAAAGTGCTGAATTCCTTATACTGGATGCCAGTTTACCTACTTGTCAGCCATTGTGTATTTTTTTAAAGATTGCATAGAAACATTTTATGTAATCAGTGTGGGCTCTGATAAGTTGGGGAAAAAACAAGATATTTTTGCTTGAGTGTCTTCTAATTTCTAAGTAGTAAGATCTGAATGACTGAGGTTTTGCAATAATTTTTAAATAGGTGAAACTGACCTAAATGTCCCCATAACTTGCACTGTTGAACATTTGTCATTTACACTGACTATGTATCATAGTAGAATTAAGAGTTATTGACCTTTTGTTTTACTGTGTCAGTCTTTATGGAACCACAAGTGATATTGATTTTCATGAGCTTCAAAGGATGGATCTCTAAGCCCCTCACCTGTGTTTGCTTTCCTGGGTCCTCAGGGCTTAGTCAGGGAATAAAGTCTCTGCCATTTCACTATGAGCTTAGACAAAGACAGTTGAATTTAACAGTGAAATATTAGCAATGACAAATAAGGGAAGGGGCTCTATTTAAATGGCCTTATTGGAGATTTTCAGACAGTAGAAACTGAAGCATTTCCATTTCATTCAGCATTACCATTCAAGGTCATATTATTCCTGCTGTGGACCTTGACCCTCCTTTCCTGGGAGGTTCAAAGGCACCTGCCCTCTTTTCTTCCCTCTTAGACATCCTGTTCATAGCATATGGCCTCATCCTTCCTGAGGGAGCATTACCTTTTTGTGGAATGGAGGAGGTAGCAGTGAGGGGGACAAAACCCTGCCATGTGACTCATAATGCAAACCATCCAGCACCTGCCTTCATGTCCTCACTTCACAAAAAGAAAACTGGGCCCAACATTCCAGGTCCCGACGTTTACCTATGAGGAAAGAAGGTCAACTGCTTCAGAACTCTGTCACCCCTGTCTTTGGCAAATCAAAGATGGCCAGTCCTTTAGTTGGGTTGGAATTGAGAAAACCAGCTCATAAACATGAGAAGCAGAAAATGCCTGCATTCATGTGGAGGAGGGTTGATTGCCAAACAAGTTTTAAACATGCTGTGGCTGCTGAGAAGAAAAGTAGTGAACTCAAATTACTACTTCAGAAGGAGTGGCTAAGAGAAGGACTCTTTGGAAATGAAGGTATTGGGATGTGGTCATTGGCATTTAATGACTAAACACAGCAAAATAAAGGCACATTAAGAGAGAAGACAAATAACTTTATGGGGGTCAGTTAAGGAAAGACAAAATAACAGCTTCCAAAAGTATCTTACCGATCAAAGTTATAACATTGTAATCAGATTCTGCACTTCAAAATTGATCATGCAATGTTATAGCTGCACATGAAACCCTTAAGTGTTTGAATAGATTTGCAGCCACTACATTTCCTGATTATTTTCAAAGGTTATTTTTGTAGTTGACTGTAGAGCAGCTTAGTTTCTCTTGAATTGGCCCCTATTCAAAACACAAGTTCAAGGCTGTCCTGAAACTGTAGAAAAGGAGTTAATGGAGAAGTAGGCTGTGCTGCGGACAGTGGGGAACCATTCTAAGAACCCGTGGCTCTTATTAATTTCCACGAAGGCATCCCAGCATTCCCCCACTACTCTTCTCCCTGCTGCCATTAGGGTGGTGAGTTTCCATGGCTGGCTATTATAGGCACACAGAAAACACAGTCAGGCCCTAGTGATTTTGAGAAATGATCAAAGGAAAATTATTTCCCTGCCATTCCCAACATAACACACATGTAACCTTTGGATGCAAATGCATCAGTATCTGTGTGGCTCACTCGATCTTTTTATATTCAGAGTGTGTGTGGCCTTCAAAAAAGACAAGTAGTTTACCTTCCCTCAAACCATGTGGATCTGGTCCTGGGGCCTTATTTGAAAAGACAGTAAGTTTATAAGAGTTAAATTTAAAAAAAAGAAAAAGAATAGGTGAAGCCAGGGAGTTTGCCTGGGTTTATGATTTTTAAAGCTTTTACCTATAATGTTTCCTGAGCAATTAGGGAGAGAAGGTAGACTCATTTTTACCCATCCTGATGATTGATGAAAATGATTGCCCTATTTTAATCTAAATTAAATGGGGTTGAGGTCTTAGCGTGACAGCAGAGTGACAGTTGCCCTTTCAGACCCTGGGTTTTAAGTGTTTTCAGAGCTACCCAGGGAGTTATTTAGAAAAGGGTAGCTTTGTTAGAACAACATCAGGGCTTCAGGAGGAGGCAGAAGATGTTCATCGCTTTTTGGAAAAGTGACATGTCATATTAAGGCTGGGAGGAACAGAGGCATCTTTCATAATGCTAAGGGACCATGAATTTTATGCAAGATGCCTTGATGATTGCATCATGTGATGGCTGGCTGGGCACAGACCATGCACAGGTGGGTCTTAGTATACAAAGGGCATCTCATGGGTGGGTATCCTTAAGCTTTTACCTCTGCTCTGCAAATCTTTCAAGCCTCATCTAGGTCCCTAAATACCTGTGCCCCGATTCAGTGAGTACACCCATGATAGACACCGTATAAACTGATGACAGGCCTGCTGCATTGTATGGTCTAGGGGAAGACTTTCATTATAATGTGGGAGAGAACTGCTAGAGGTATCTGGAAGAGTCCAGAGCAGAGAGGGAAAGAAAAAAACTGAACATGGATCTGGCCACGAGAGAAGCAGGGGCAGAGTATCAGGGCTATAAGGAAAATGAGAGGCTGGGGAGGGGAACCCAGGGGCAAGAGAAGCTGGGGTCAGGGGTAAGAGCTTGAATGCCAGCATGGACTCCGAAGTGTGTAACAGGTACTTTCGTGGTAGTGAGGGAGCCTAGAGGTTTTGGTGTGCTGACAGGCTCCACAGATAGCCATTGATCCCTTCTGTCAGTGATAAGAGAGATGACTTCTTTGATAGAAGGGGTCTGGCTTCACAAGATCCCAAGGAATGCTGGCTTTTGTCTAACCACCAGAATTTGGGGAAATAGAGTTTCCTTTGGGCCTGACAAGTGTGACCTGTTATTGTCATGGGCCTTGTGCTCACAGAATCAAAGCACCATGGAGCTGCATGAGTGAGGAAGGAAGGCCCAGAAAGGTAAGACAACCTCCAAACTAGCTGCTTTCTCAATTTTGTCTCAGATTCCCTGTCTCCCAATGTCTAGAGATGGAAAGTCTCCTGGGCCAGGTGGGAGTCTGTCCGGGAAAGGGTGAGCTCTGATCTACGTCTTAGTTCTTGACCACCACAGCCCTCGCTCCCTGAGAGCCTCTAAGCCACTTCCAAACCATTGGAGGAAGTCCATGGCTTGGATCCCCATATAGAAAGAAACCCAAAAAACTAGTTGTGGGGAAAACAAAGGACTCCTGGACTAGCTCGTAGGATGGTGAGGTTCTGCCCCTTGCAGATGCACGTCTCTTGGTCCTTAGTTAGCAGTGGTTAACTAAGAAGCTGTCACTGAGACTTCATTTATTAAAGAGCCAGTTCACTCCCTCTTGCCTCATGCCCTCTAGTGTGCTCTCAGCTTTACAGGCTTGGGAAGTATTGTTTATGCCCCTTTAGAGAGCAGATCTGTGAAAGATAGGAATTCTCTGATTAGAGCCAGAGAGCAAGCTGAGCAGAAATGGCTGCAGGGGTGTATACGGCGAGCTCTCCTCCACTCCTCCCTACTGGGATCCCTCCCTACTCCTTCCCTGTCTCCTTCTCGGAAGTGTGGGATTGTTTATCTTGTGTAGTACAATGTCATATAGCAATGGGATCATTGATAGGTTCCTTTAATGTTTATTTTAAAAATTTACCTCTGTATCGAACAGTCTTGACATTTTGGTTCATAACTAAGCAGAGCTGCTGAGAAGTCAGATAACATTTCAGGAGTAATTGAATTAGAAATGTTTTTGCAGGATGTATTTACGAATGTCACTTTATTTCTCACTGATCCTCAGCATTAGCTCTGATGCTGACCTCTGGCATCCCCCACTGTGGTAGAGTCTTCTTGTGATAACCCCGCTGGAGCCTCTTGCTGTCTGTCTGGAATAATGAGCATCCTGTTCTCCTGTGTCTTCTCTGCCATTAGCCAGCCTCAGCTTGAGCTCTACTTTCTCAGTCATTCTCCCAACCGGAAGCCATCTTAATCAACTCCTGCCCACAATGTTAGTCACCATCCCTCACCAGAGTTACTGATTCCTGCTGATGTCATCTCTTACTCCTTTGCAGGAGCTGTGGATGCCTCTTCTTGTAATGTTTCCAGAATACACGTTCCAAGAATCCCATTTGTGACACCACATTTTTCAGTAGCTTCCCCCAGGCAGTGTCAACATAGGCTCAGCGCTACATCTCCTCTGTCTACATTGGTGAGAAATCTAGTGATGCTTTGAAAAGAAAAAGGATGATCCAAGATCAGAAGGTCTTTGCTTGTCCAAGATGAAAAGCCGCTATTCAAATAATATGTGAAAATTTGCTTTTGTGTGGATAGTTCTCAACATCATCCTTATCCACATATGGAGAATTAGGTCTCTTTTATATTTCAGCTTGGCTGCAATGATGAGTCCAGAAAAGACCATTAGACTGACAGTCTTTCTAGACCAGGAGGCCTAGAAAGCAGCCAGAGAATAAGACTAATTTCATGGTAAACAAAAAGAGACACCAGGAAGTTCAGGGCTAGAGACACCAAAAGAGCCAGGATGGTGAATGTGTGTGAGGGGACGTAATAGCCAAGCTCTAAAACCAAAATCTTTGGTCATTCAGAGATGCTATCCTGCACCTTCTGGCCAGTGGGGACCTCTCTCCACCATCCTTCTCTCTTGACTACTTTGTGTTTACATTTTTTCATAATTAGCATTTCTAATTTAGGGACTGGAATGCAGAGGGCTTCTCTTCTGGCATTACTTCCCTGAGGGGTTATTTGAGAGAGCTATAAATAGCAGCATAGGGTCTCTCCTAACCACAATGATTTAATTTACATACTGGAGTGGCCAATTAGACCCCTAAACTCACATATCCTCTGGAATGATGTCCCAAGTTTTCATAAACCTTTTTTGAGGGTGGGAGTGTGCAAACTAAAGATAGAATGGTTAGATAAAGCATATGGTTTCTTTTCATCAGCTTGGCGCCAATATTGAGTTAAAATGTGAATCACCCATATGTCTCCAAAGTTCTTTCTGGATCATCTCCTTGCCAAGAAGAAAGGAAACTTCTTTTCCCCAAATTCTGGCTCTTAGACAGAAGCCAGCATTCCTCAGGAGCTCAGGAAGCTTGTTCCTCTCTACCAAAGGGGCCATTTTCCCTATCACTGGCAGAAGGGACAGACAGTTACCTGAGGTGCCTATTAGCACAGCACACCAAGGCACACACTGGCCTCCAGGCTCCCTCAGCACCGTAAACACCCATTACATGTTTCAGAGTCCATGCTGGCATCCTGCTCTCCTCACACACACACCTCCATCTTCTCCAGCCCAGGAGCCTCCCTCCCTGCGGCTACTCATTCTCCTTATAACCCTGCTATTTCACCTAGGATTTCTCTTTTGTCTCTCTCTCTCTGTCTGCTCTTTGTCTTCCTTTCTTGCTCTACTTCACCCATAGTCAAGTCCAGCCTGCTGGCCATGTTTAGTCTACTTATCTCTCTCCCTGTTCCAGACTCTTCCAGATGCTTCTGGGTGTTGTCTCCCTCATAACCAAAGCAAAACTCTTCAGATAAAGGCCACCTTGGAGCATTCATGTCACCAGCTCATACACTCCCATTTCTGCTTTCACTTGCCTTTCTTCAGATCCTTGATTCTCCTTTTAAATAACAGGGGATGGAGAAAACCCACAAAAAATTTTAAAAACCAGTGTTGCTGTTTTGGAGAATATCTTGAAATTTCAAGAGACAAAAGCTTGAGCCAAAGAATCAATTCAGACACCCAAGAGATGGCCTTCAAGAAAATCTCTGTTCATTGGAAAGTAGATCCCATGTAGCCCAGAATAACCTCAAAGTCACTCATATGTCTCAAAAGTCTCATAAACCCGAGAAAGGTCTTGAACTTCCAATCTTCCTGTCTTGAGTTCTGGGTTTATAGGCATGTACCACCATGCCTAGTTTATGTGGGCCTGGGATTCCCCAGGGCTCCATGCATGATAAGTATGTTTTCTGCCAGCTGAGCCCCAACTCTCCAAGCTAAAGTTTTGATACCCAATAATTCTAAGGTCTTTGGAGAAAATCTATTTTTTTAAAATTGGTTTTCAGAGCAAAGAAGGTATAAAAGGATATATATGTATACACACACACACACACACACACACACACACACACACACACACACGGAACATAGCTCTGAACAAGAAGGAACAAAGAATCTTCTCACATGAAATGATAACTGAGAACTAATGAATGAGAACTAAAGGCAGTAGAATTAAACCCATCTGGGTAGGCAGAGGAAGAAGAGGGCATGGATGTTGTGGCAGCAGAACATGTTTTCTGTAGGAAGAGGCAAGGAGCTTAGCTAGGGATCACCTATGGCCAGGGTGTTAGTGAGGAAAGAGAAGAAGAGGAGGAGAGCCAGGATAGGAACATGGTAGCTGCAGTATAGTGCCTGTGGTGGCTCAAACCTGTTATCTTAGCACTTAGAAGGTGGAGACAGGAGGATTGCTGTGAATTCAGCATTAGCCAAAACTGAGTTCCAGGACAGTCTGGGCTGCTGAATAAGACTTTGTCTAGAAACCAAACCAAACCAGACAATGTAAAAGAAGCCATATGAGCAAAGCATAGGCCGGAACGAAAAGGAAGTGTTCTCTTCTGGGGTGGAGTCAATCTGCTGTAAGCCAAGGAAAAAGATAGAGATTTGCTATGAGGATGTTTGATCCATGGGTTATAAAAAGTAAAAATAAATATGAGGCTTGAATTTTGCTTTGAGTTTCCGGGTTGCTTTCTGTGCTGGATAATAATTTCCCCCTGGTGGACCCAGGTCCTCTGTAAGATTGTATTATTATCTCTTAGGAACTGAGATTGTCCCAAGGAAAGCTAGAACTGTTGGTGATACCAGGAAGCAGAATGGCCAGGGTCACTAAAGAACCAGGAAAGAAGTCAGGGTGATGGTGTCAGATGGAAATGCCTTTGACACAGTCAGAGGCAACTACTTGTGGTGACTGACTTCAGATGGACCACTTTTTCTTAAGGATGCTTGCTGAAGACTGAAGAACTAGAGGATGGTTGAGTAACAATATTTTTGTTTCTTGGATTCTGTGACTTCCTTTTTGGTATTTGCTGGAAGATATAGTTTGGAGCATATTGCCTCTTGGCTGTGGAGCACATTTGTGGTCTCTTCTTTTTTACATGAAAAATGACAGCTAAACTCTCCATAGGAGAGGGGCTCCCTGGAGTAATAAAGTCATGTGGTGACTGCGGAGTCATTATTCTGAGATAGGGCAGGCTAATCAGGCCTCTGGAATGGCATGTCCCTATTGAGGCACTAACAGCCAGTCCTTTATGCACACTTGTCACAATGTTTCCAGAGGGAAGCAGTGAATGATAGATGCCCCAGAACAGAAAATACAGAATCTGAAAATGTTGTTACTAAATCAAACCTTGGGACCTTGAGACCCTGGAACATAACCTCCTCTCTGGCCACTGAAGCTGATAAAATGGAAATCTGTCTCTGAGTGAAGGTCAAGGTCTGTCTGTTACAGCAGGGACAGGAGCTTAATTCTGTGAGTCCTCTGTCCCTGTTACTTCTACAGACAGAGTTTGTATCAGGAAGCCACCCAGGGTCTGGGAACCCTCACTTCACCCTCAACACAGGCCTCTTCCTTCCTACAGCCTCATAAATGTGAGGCTTCAGGGGCTTTGTGTTCCCTCCTAAGTATCTCAAGGAGGAAACCAAGAGGTTTAATGAATTTGTGACAGCCTGGAGAGAGAATAGACCAATGGAAATTTGGGAAGGGTTGAGGCATCAATAATCTAAGTTAGGCTCCAGCCTTCATCTATTCCTCACTATAGTTTTGTTGCAGAGTTTGGTATTGTTATATTTGCTTCATAAATTGTGATTTTTGTAAGATGTCCTGAATCTTTTAGGAAACAAGTATATCTGTGGACAAGGAGAAAGAAGAATTAGAGACTAGAAGTACAATGTTTATCCAGGTGGCTACTGGGTGCTGTTCAGCACAAGGGACATCACCCTTAGGGTTAAGGACCAATTCTGGCAACATTCATTTACTTCTGATTTCCATTTTCCTCTCCTTAGGCCACAGAAGCTCATTTCAAATCCTGCATTTTCCAGACAAGTCCAGTTATATTTCTGTATGTATATGTACAGACAGGCATATGTGTTTATACTATGTTATGTGTAACATATGTGTGTTTATATGTGTGTGTTTATACGCTGTACACTTAAAATATGGTGCTTGGGTTAGCTTTACCATATGTACACAGATGGCTAGGTATAAAAATACTTGCCTCGATGGGCTTGAGTACTAGAGCTCTGTCTTCAGAATCTACCACTCTCAGTTGTGTTCTAAACCATACACTATTGCTGCCGTGAGGACCATCTTCCAGCAGCCCAGGGATTGGAAAGGGTCCGTAGAGTTGGCAAACTATTCAACTTGTCTTTCCTATCTGAGGGACTAAAACTTAATTCTCTGGGACCAGCAAGGGAGGAAAAAAACTTTCTAGGACCAGTGAGAAGAGAAACACACACAGACACAGGCACAGACACACAGACGACACACACACACACACACACACACACACACACACACACACACACACACATCTCCAACATGTCATGATCTCACTGAGGGTCCTGATGAATGGCAAGCAGGTCAGAGAAACTGAAGAGATGCAGAGCAGGTGAACTACTAGGCAGACAGACAGACAGACAGACAGACAGACAGACAGATAGGCAGACGCATGAGGAGTTTTCTGAGGGCCAAAGCTTAGTTCTTCATTTTATTATTCTCTCTGTTGCTTGTTTTCTTCTTCTTCTGTTCTTCTTCCCTGTTATTTCCCTTCTGTCTATTCTTAATTTTTCCCTTATAGCTCACATACCCAGCAAAATATCTCAAGCAGTATAAAAATTACAATGTGGTTACATTCTGCTTTTTAAGTGAGTGATAACAATGAATACAAGTAAAGAAAAAAAAAAGCAAAACAAAAGAGCATGCTTCCCATAGTTTTACATGACCAAACATTTTACATACTACAGGTGGAAAACAAGTTGTCCCAAGAACACACACACATTCATACTCAAGCAACTTGTTATAGATTAACAGTGTGTAAGCAAGGAAGGTATTTTTCTCAGCCAGTTCTTTTTATAGTTACAAAAAAACTGACAAATCACTTTTTTATTTATCCTGAAGGGTATTCTTCTAAAAAACCTTAAAAGAATCACAAATCTAAATTGTTATATGTGAAAAACAATCAGCCAGCTCTAGTTTAATTCCTCAGGGTGTATATACACAGATCAACAGTTTTTTATATCAGGAGCTGAGGGCAGAAATGGATACATCAGCCCGCACTAGTAGGGCTATCATTGTTCCTATTCCCTGACCTCAATGTGTCCTTTGTTCAACTATTAAAATTGTATCTTTATAAACTTCAAATTGTTCCCCCAAGATTTTCTACCTCAATGCTATTAACAAAAACATCTTAACCTAACCATAAGTCATTATTTAACACTTTGTTTTATACAATGTACACAGAAACCCATGATCACATCTTCCAATATTAAGATGGAAAGAGCATGAGCTAGCCTACCTTCTGGGACTCAGCTGTTTTCCTTAGTCATCAACCCAAGTCACCATCTATATGGCTCCACAAGAGAAATCCATCAGTCTTAGCTGCATGCACTTCCTTGGTTCTATTTTCTTTCCTCTGCATCCCTGTTTTATCAGGTGTGGGGGAAACACCATGTCCTGCCTTTACCTATCTTAATTTTTCCACCAAACTAACCTCTATCACAATCCCTTACTGTGTTTAGTTGAAACCTTCAATCATCAAAATTCTATTGAAGCTAACACTATTATTGTATAAAATCATTAGTTAAGTTAACAGCTTAAGAGAAAAATCATCTTCATAATAATCCACAGGTAAGAAATGCCAAGCAGAACGGGTTATTTCCATGAGATAATCCACATTACTTTAAAGGCAGCGGGGACCCCCAAACACACCTATTTACACCAGAGAAAAAAATGGCAAACATATGAAGGCATTGCAGTAGTAAGAGGCATTTTGGAGCCAAAGCCCTCGGGACCTATCTGAGATTCACCCATCAGTGCTCTACTGGGCTGGCCTCCTGAAACTCAACTGCTACATGGTCCTCTGACACAGCCTCTAGCAAAACACGAACTCCAAGGAATGAATGTATCATACCTCACAACCCCCTTTGTGTGTCTCCTACACACATAATAAAAAAATAAAAGTTAAGAAAAATAAAACTAGTTTAAGACAAATAAATGGAGTACAGAACAAGGGGGAGAAAAGAAGAAGAAGAAGAAGAAGAAGAAGAAGAAGAAGAAGAAGAAGAAGAAGAAGAAGAAGAAATTAAAAAAGAATTTATTGGTGGGAATAAAGCAGTATCTATTTGCTGTGTATTTCTCTGGATTCTTTGTTTTTCAGTGTCTTTTTACACAAGGTAGCCATTTGAATTTCCTCCTTTGAGACTTATGACTTGCCTTAAAAGAAAAACAAAATAAAACTTGTTTTTTTTTTTTTTTAAATTTTCTGACTTCTTCTAACTTAAGCCTTAATATATTTTCCGTGTTAACTCATTTTTGGTCAAGTCGTTACAATGAAATTATCCAGCACAGCAAAATTTATGTAAATCAAAAATACATACATTAAGAAAACAACAAAAACATAATTTCAATAAGCATAAAAACCTGAGTTCAGAATTCCAGCACCCATAGTGGCCATACTGGTACACATCTACAGCTCCAGTGGGCACAAAGACAGGTAGATCCTGGGAGCTTGGTAGGAGTTGATCTACCAAAAGCAGTGAATTCTGAGTTTAGTGGGAAACCCTGTCTGAAGGAATGAGGAGGAGAGCTGAGGAAGGATGTCATGAGATATGCAGCATCATCAGCCTCTGGTCTCATCACAAGTCTACACACATACACACACACACACATACACACATACACACCATACAACTTAAATAAAAGACATCAAATACAGTCATATGAGGACCAACATGGAGAAGGGAATGGATTGTTTTAGGGGGTAAAGAGGTGTTTTAGATAGTGTTTCTCTGTGTCACAGCCCTGGCTGTCCTAGAATTTACTTTTTAGACCAGACTAGCCTTGAACTCATAGAGATCTACCTGCATCTCACAAGTGCTAGTATTAAAGGCATGTGCTACCACTGTCTGGCAGGAAAAGGTTGCTTCTTAAAGGCCTCCTGGAATATATCTGAAGGGAAATCAAGAGCCACCATAGTGTGAGTGATGCTGGTGATATGTTAGAAAATAAAACTGTGGGTGTAGGCAGCCTCCTGTCCTGAGGCACAGCACTGGCCCAAAGTTTTCTGACCTGTTTAGTCCCAAGTCCCAGACAAATTTCTTCTGCCCACAGTCTTGCAGCTGCTTATAAACTAATTAATTTGGATGCTTGATATTACAGTAACTGCTGTACCAATAGTTCAGGCATAATACTTGTAAGGAAAAGTGGCCAGCCAAAGAAACCCATCCTGGCTCTGAAACCAGAGTCAGTAAAAGAAACTCACCCTGGCTCTAGATCCAGAGCCAGTGAAAGAATCCTACCCTAGTCCTAAATCCAGAGCTAGTGAAAGAAACCCACCTTGGATCTAAGACCTAAGCCAGTGAAATACTTTATCCCTGAACCCAGAACCAAAAAGAAATGTGCCCTGTCTCTGAAACCAGCACCAAAGAAACACATTTTGGCCCTGGAATCAGAGACAGTGAAAGAAATGTGCCCTGGCCCTGAAATGAGAGCCCCTAAGCCCAAAAGAGCCAGTGAAATAAACATACTTTGGCCCTGAAACTAAAAACGAAATCAGGGTAAATAAAGGAAAAGATCTGAACAATCTCACCCTAGAAGTCTCCCTGGAAAGCGCCACACACACCTAGAAGACCTATATATGTTCTGAGCCCACAGCCCTTTTCCTGCCGTCTTGTCCCACCCCAGGCTGAGGCAGCCACACTCTCCTGAATCCTTCCCTGCCAATAAATCTTTTGAATGTGGTTTGGGTGAAGATCTTTCACTGGAGCAGATACAGCAGAGCCTGGACAGAGATCAGCTGAGGGAGAGAAGCTGTAACATTCTCACTGCCCAGGGGACCTTCCTAGGCTGGACCTAGTTGATACATTCCATGAACAGAGAACAGCCAGCAGAGGGGAGCTCATAACACAAACCTTTCCTGGCAGGGCGGGGTTGTTACATTCACTGAACAGAGAGCAGCAAACATCAGAGGCTGGCCACTGTAGCAACTTTGTTGGAGAAGCCCTCCCTTGCTGGAGCAAAGCTGTTAACACTGGGGAGGCCTTTTCCCTGAAACAGGGCTGTAAGCTGCTACCTAGGCTTACTGTGGCCTATGGTGTTTATTAGCTCCCAAATGCCTTAATACTTTCCATTCAAGTTGCAAGGTTCAGTATGCCTGGGGTCCTGATTGCCAGGATCTCTTTCCATCTGGGCTGCACTGGGCAGCACAAATACCTACAATACTGACTAGCTCTTACACTTAAATTAACTCACAGTTCTTATCTATGTTTAGCCACATGGCTTGATACCTTTTTTTAGAGCAGTATTCTCATCTTGCTTCCTCTGCATCTGGCAGGTATATGTATTCTGCCTTTCCTCTTCCCAGAATTCTCCTAGTCTGGATGCCCCACCTCTACTTTCTTCCTAGCTTCTGGCCAATCAGTGTTTTATTAAACTAATATCTGCAACAAATCTTTACAGTGAACAGAGCATTATTCCATGCAACACAAATTTATAAAACAAAATAAAATATGTGAAGAGTTCCAAATCTTTCCCCTTTGTGTATAAGATCTGAATAAAAGTAAATATTTGAACCTGGGCTTATTGGGAACGCCATTTCCCTTCTAGTCATTTGCTTACTTATTGGTAAGATTTGCAAATTGTCTAATTTGGAAGACAATAAGGCTGCCTTCTCATTTGCTGCCTATTCAGTGTGGAAATATCCTTTATTACATCAGGATAACACTGCCTGGAATAAAGTGGCCATTAAGAAACATGGGACCAAGTTCTCATTTCTGGGGAGTGAGATGAACAAAGTATTCTACTCTGAAACTTATGCTTTTCTCCCTTCCCTAGTGTTCAGGCATCTGGGATACTGGGCATAGCCCCAGCCACCACCAAACTGTGGCTCCTTCTGCCACTTGGCAAGACCGTGTTACCTTATTAAGTAGAAACTCAAACCCCAATGAAAATGGCCCCAGATTAGATTTAACTCATATGAAAGTGATATTTTTACAAGTCAAAATGACTACATATCAGCAATTTCATATAAACCATTGCCTTACAGAAAATACTTAGTAATTTTTCTTCCTCCCGGGACTATGGAGCCTTAGTCTGGGAGCTTTGTGAGAGCATAAATTCCCTTTTGCCCGAATGTTTTTAAGGTTCTTCTAAAACATTTTGTAGGTAGTTTGGTGGGTGTATAAACATTTTCCCTATTGTGGTCGCTCTACAGCTGCTGGTTCTGAAGCAGCCCTTGGGGCAGACAGATTTTTTTTTTTGGTCAGTCATTTTTGAGGTGAGACCAGGAAATGTTCCTAAGAATCTTGGGAATAGGGCTGGTTAAGGCACAACAGCCACTAAAACATCTAAGCCAGTTCAGTTCTCATTGTGGGTGAAAAGGGAGCCAGGCTACAGCAGCTGGTATTCACCTGAGGAGGTGTGGAATAGTCACAGCACATAGCCAAGAATGACCTTGAACTCTGACTCTCCAGCTTCCACTTTCCAAGTATGGAGATTATAGGGGTGTGCCAGCATGCCCAGGAGGTGGCCTTGGGGACTGAACCCAGGGCTTCTTGCCTTCTAGGCAAGGACTCTACCAAGTTAAATCCCAGCCAAATTACCTTTTGTTTTGTTTTGTTTTAATGAGTGAACATGAAAAACTGAAAACCTCAAAGCTTCATAATAACCTCAAAGCTTCCCCTCCTCATTATAGGAAAACCCAGCTGTACACTTGTACAACCATAGTTCATAGGCCTGTGTGAGACATTGTCAGCGATCCACTCCCAAGAGTAGAATTTCTCTACCTAACTTTTGTAATGTCTAGCATGTGCAGGGTCTGGCACAGATTTCTTTGGTAACTTTGGTCAGAAGAAAACATTTGTCACCATTTGGAAATACCACAAATGTCATAGGTTTAGTTATATCCAGCTTATATGGGGAAAAATCAAAACTCACAGCCAGGGTGGGGGTGAGGGGACCACAAATAGACAAGAGTAACTCTATGGATTGCCGTGGGTTAACTGAAGCCACAAAGCAGGATAAACCAAATACAATCATTGTGTCCTCAGCAGCCAGTGCCTGGGACTTGTTCCAAAGGTTGCAAAGTGGCAATTCCAGTTTGGGTACTCTTTCCCAGTGGACCTTAAGCAGGCCAGTTCCTCCAGTCAGCAGAGACTAATAAAGGCCTCTCCTCAAGGGCAAAAAGAAATCAACTTTGTACAGAGTTAGGAGATGAAGGGAGGGACGCGCTGCGAAAGCCCAGCCACCCTGTTTTCGTGGAGATAGTAAAGGTCAGCAGATTCCGCAACCCCAGGGCTCTGAACTAATTAACCCCCCACACAAGCCTTCAGCAGCCTTTGTCTTAACTGAAGCAACAATTGCTTTTCTGTATATAAATTCGAAAAAAACTCCAGGCTGGATATGAAAGTCTAGCGCTGGTGAAGAAAACTAAAGCAGAAGTCTTCTGAATGTGTGTCTGTGTGCCGACATGCCCAATGCACCAGTGGATTGTAGTACATGTACGTGCTATTCAGTTTTGGCCTGAAATTGAAATGCACTCAGGGCAGGGGGTCCCATTGAGTTTGGCCACAATAATAAACACTGGTAAGAAGCTGCAGTCTTTGCAACTTCGTGTCTAATTTTCCTTCCAAGGAGTGTGATTCTTCTCCGCCCCTGTGAGAATCCAGTGCTTTCTGGGAAATGTCATTGTGTTTTTCTTGTTCTACAGACTCGCTTTGTTATTCTGTATCAGGGGAGTATCTGATGGGCTCTTTGAGGTCTGGACTCTTTACTCTTGTTGAATACTAGTTGTTAAATTCCAGGATTCCTGCAATCTGTGATGCTCCTTTGCAATAAAGACTTCTGGGCTTGCTTTTTGTGTGTGAAAACCCCTTTTCACCTGTGTGCATAGGAAGCCTTGCCAAAGCCATTCTCTGGAGAGAAGGAATTTAAATTACATGTAATCTATTCCAAGGGCATATTCTATGCCTTGCCAGTGGAATGATTTATTTTTCTGCCCAGGGATGAAACTAAACCCAAAGACAATCTGGCTTTATTTGAACCGTTTACCACGGGAGACATTTGTTTATTATACATGCTGTAGTTCTGCACCATTGAGCAGAGTCTTGATGTTCATATGCTTGTGACCCTGGCCCTTCTGTGAGCATCCAGAGCCAGGGGCCAAGTAAAAAGACAATTTTTTTTAAGTGAAAAAAGACAAAGAAAGAAAAACTCAAGAATAGAGAATATTTTATAAAAATTAACTGTTCCCAAAGTAAGTTTTTAATTTGCATTCTTTCAAATGATGGTAGCTGACCTGCTAGTATTTAAGTTATTAAGACTCAGTGAAAACTGGATGTCATGCCATGCCCTTAAAACCCCAGGACTCAGGAGGTAGAGGCAGGAAGATCCTACGTTTGAGGCTAGCCTGGGCTACTCTATGTTTAAAAAAATATTTCCAGATGTGGTGACACATGCCTTCAGTCCCAGGACTTGGGAGGCAGAGGCAGGCACATCTATGTGAGGCCAACTTGGTCTACAAAGCAATTTCCAAGACAGCTACACAGGGAAATTCTGTTTTGACAAACCAAATAAATAAATAAATAAATAAATAAAAATTCAGGAGATGAAGCTCATTTTCAATAAGCTGAACTTTGCAAAGTGGTCACTCTCAATGTTAAGAGAGCAACAGCAAAGTCAACTAACTTAAAATTTTATTATTACAATGTAATTACATAATTTCCCTTCCCTTTCCTCCCTCCCATGCCTCCCATGTATACTTTCCCTCTCACATCCACGGCCTCTATTGTTTTAACTGTTGTCACACACACACACACACACACACACACACACACACACACACACTCACTGCATTCAACAAACATGTTTTTTAAAAACTGCTTTGTGTCCATCATAGCCCATGGCATAAAGTGGGAACATCACATGGATAGAGTAGAAGTATCAACACTAAAAAGTCTAGTATCAAAAATAAAGAATCCAGGCTGAAGGCGTGGCTTAATGAGCAACAGACACTGAAGGGTTGAGAAACTTTTATGCCCTCTCAAAATTCTACTGGACCAGGCCACATTTTCTGAAGGAACTGACTCCCCATGATTTTCTGTACTTTTTCCTTCTTGAGTTTGCTGGATATGCCAACGTGATATTTTCGCAAAGCGAACATGCCAGGTTAACCAATCCACACAGATGTTCGTAGAAATCAAGTAGATGTTGAACTAGGAAGCAGAGGCTGTGCAACTAGTTTCTTCCAGACTTCCAACCTGAACTCACTCTACCTTCTAATTTGCAATACAACTGACTTTCTTTTTCTTTTTGGTTTTTCAAAACATGGTTATTTTTTATCTTGTTTGTTTGGGGTGTGTGTGTGTGTGTGTGTGTGTGTGTGTATGTGTAACCTTGACTGTCCTAGAACTTGCTCTATAGACCAGACTGGCCTTTAACTCAGAGAGATCTGCCTGCCTCTGCCTCCCAAATGGTGGGATTAAAGGTGTGTTCCACCACCACCCAGCTTTGAGGTTCTTTCTTACTGGAGATGTTTTCTACTCCTAGCTGAATTGAGTCAAAAGCATAAAAGTAGACCATCTAACTGAGATAGTGTACTTTTAGAGGTCTCCTTATGTTTCTAAAGGTCTCACATGTGTTCAGTGTTTTCCTAATTCTCCATATGAAAAGACAAGTGGGCAATTCAATCATATTACAAGTTGGAAAAACCAAGACTTGGAGAGGCCATGTGACTTTTCAAGGCATGTGTAACAGACGCTTGATGTGGGATGTCTTTCTGTATGCTGTGAATGTCATTGGTTAATAAAGGGTCTATTTTGGCCTATGGTAGGGCATCTTAGAAGCAGGTGGGAAATTCAAACATAAATACAGAAGAAACAGGGAAGAGTCGGGAGAGTTCCATCCAATCCAGCTACCCAAGGAGCAATATGTAAAAGAATTCAGGTAAGCCATGAGCCATGCGTCGAGACAGATTAATGGAAATGGTTAGTTAAGATGAGAGCTAGCAATAAACCTGAGCCATAGATCAAACAGTATATAATTAATATAAGCCTCTGTGGGACCGCGGGTCTGCAGGTCTAGACCACAGGCTGGACAGGCCAGTAATCTCTTCCTACAGACTCTGAAGGTGTTGTGATCTCATAAGAGCATATCTAGGTTCTAGTAATCTACTATGTATTGCCTTCAATGCTGTTCTGCTGGTAGTCAATCCACTGGTGGAACTCTAACCCTGGAGTTGCCTTCTCAGTACATTTACACATGAAACAGGGCCATTAGACATCAAGATCTTGATGATTTCCAGCACTGAAACTTTGTTCATTGTTTTGCTTTTATCCACACACTAAAATGCCATGCAGTTGTCCCTATTATTGCCTATACCCTACTTATCAGATGGCTTGTTGGGCTTAAAGTTAGCCACTGCAGGTAGTACACGTAAGCAGAGATACATTTCTAAGTCCCCTGTGAAGAACAGAACTAAAGATGGCATCCTGACGACGTGTTTGATTCAGGTGTTATTTGTCGCTGGTTTAGCTCTGTCTTGGTGTTTTTGAAATCATAGTCTTTGTTATGAACCTACCTTCCCGAAAGCTGTTTAATTCATTTCCCTCATCTTAACGGTGTTGTGTCTTTAGTAAATTTCTCATTTTATAAAGAAAGGTTTAAACTTCTTCCACAATAGCTTTAAGGAGCGGCAATGTGGCTTGATGGTCTGGCATCATCCCTGTGCATGAGTCCAGCCTGATGTTTTTTCTGGGTGAAGCACTACCTATGAATCTTGACAGAAACAGACAGTTCTGGGTGCATGGGAAGGAGATGTAGAAAGAGGCCCTGGTTATAAATGAGTAAGGGAACAACACGTACACGTAATACGATTGAAAGCCTGGGATACAAAATCCCTCACTGACAGCCCATGTTGTGCCTGGCCACAGGCCAGATTCTAGATCTGTGAATGATGACAAGACCTTCCTCACCCTCATGGATTCCACAGTGAGAAAGCACCATTTAAACTAGCCAGATCTCAAAAGTGGATTTTTAACTAAAGCAGAATGCTCACCCAAGTCCTTTGTAACCTCTAAAAACTTAAGGCAAATAGTAAGGTGTTTAGGATACTATAAGGAAGAGAAAACAAACTAAAAATGTCTCTTTATTGAACAAAACCTATCTTCCAGTCTTTTCTCCTCAATTCTATATGTAAGAGTCCTGGGACTCCTTGGCGCCTTTTTAGAAATATGTGGTATGACTATATTAACTTAGGGGCCAGCTAGTAAAGCAACAAAATTCCAGATAGGTTACAAATTGGGTGTGAGAAAAATATTTCTAGATAATGAAGGACAATGAGGAGAAAGCAACTTAAAATATTAAACAAGTAAATGTCCAGCGAGAGGACACCCAGCTTCAGATGGTCCCCAGACGTGCCTTATACACAGCATGTACTTGATGAGTTTTTGTAGGGAAGAAGCCCTGTCGGATTTGAGTAATGAACTGTGAAGAGGCGAGGCACACAAAGGAAGCTATGGCTATGATGGCTCTTGGTTTCCCTCTTCTCCTGAGACTTTACTCTCAGGGGGAGCAATCTAAGACTATCCCAGTTACTTCACACATGTCACATACCAACTAGAGACCTTATGGGACACAGTGTGAGCTTGCCAATCCTTTAGACCCACTAAAAGATAATTTTCCATGAATTACTCTTTTTAAAGAAAATACCTCCAATATTTTCTTTCCTTCCATCTTTAAAAAAAACAACAGTTTTAGTTCTATGTCAATTTGCTTTCTCTTCTGTGTACAATTACTGAAGCTACCCAAGGTCATTAAAGCACTTAATTAGCTCAAAGGATAGATCTAAAGACATATTTTGATGAAAGATAATAACAATAAAACCCCAGGGTCATGCCACTAAAAGATGCTTGTGAGGAGGCTGAGATCGCTCTCTATTGATGTGGGCCCAAGGGAACTCAGTTAAGGCACAATTGCTGGAGTGAGCACTGGCACACTTATAATTATTTCTGGTCACCAATTTCCAGTTACCTACATCTTAAAAATATATAGTACAATTAGATGTATCAAGAAACAAAACAAAACAAAACAAAAAACCAACTACAGCCTGGTAGTGGTGGCACATGCCTTTAATCCCAGGACTAGGAAGGCAGAGGTAGTCAGATCTCTGAGTTTGAGGCCAGGTTTGAGAAAGTTTGAGAACAGCCAGGACAGAGAAGCCTAGCCTAGAAAAAAAGAACACATAGAGAGAGGGAGAAAGAGACACACAGAGAGAGACAGAGAGAGACAGAGAGAATAAATAAATAGGTGTAATAAAAATACTTACTGTGGATTGGGGAGATGACTCAGTGGTTAATAGCACTGGCTGCTCTTCCAGAGGACCTGGGTTCAACTCCCAGCACCCATATAGCAGCTCACAATCATCTGTAACTCCTGTTTTGTGGATCTGACACCCTCACACCACTGCACATAAAATAAAATTAAATAAATTATTTTTAAAAATACTTACTGCGTCTTTATGCCTTCTTTTAAAAAGAATATTATTTAGTCATTGTTTGACCAATTAAACTGTAAGTCTCTTTGCAGAAGACTATTTCAGATATTTGTGCCAAGTGTTTTGTGAACAGCAGGAACATGATAAAATTTAGCTGGTGTGTGTATAGGGCTAAGTCAAATTTGTGTCGTGTATTGATTCATGCCCTGAGAGCTGTTCTACACTGTATGTAAAGAAACAATCACTGGAAATTGAAAAATGATTAAATAAACCTGCCCAGTACTCTGATAGATCTCTTAAAACAATTGGAATTGATATGTTGGCTGATTTCAAGATTTCTTTAGGAAAAATTTGACTCAGGGTTTTCCAGAACCTCACAAAATAGATAGACACTGTGCACCTTGAGCAATAGAAACGAATCAGCAAGGAATCACCAAGAAACAGGCATTTGGCCCTAAATTCCAATGAAGTTTAAGTTTCCAATTGTGATTTTAAGAATAAAATAATAATAATAATGCCATGAAGCAGCCCAAATGTCCTGTCCTCTCAGGACAGAGTGGAGGGAGACATCTTTCTCCATAGATACATTTCTTCTAAGTTCCCTGTCTGTAAGTCCCCTTGCAAACTCAAAGGTTTGCAAGCATCTCTCATTCTCAGGGATGTAAGGGACAGTATGTGATGAAGGACAGTAGAACATTTCTTGCAGATTAGAAAGTTGTTTAGTTCTGTTCCCTGATGTGGACCCTATTCACGGCTTGCTTTATGGTTTACAAAGTTCTGGCTCCTGCTGTGCTCTCCTCATTTGTGGGTGGAAAGGCACCAATTAACTGCATAGAATCACAGGCTCTGTTTTGCAGTGTTCTAAAGTATTTGCTGTTACCAGAGGTACATGAGCAATGTTCCCCTCAGACGCTCCATTTTGCCTGTCACACCAAGTCAGAATTCTAAGGTTTGTAAAGCTAGTTTTCAAAAATTTAAAAATTAAGTTTATATAAGCAAAAAGGAAATACCTGTCAAAGCTTTATTTGATGTGCCAATGGAAAAAAAAAACAAAGTGATGAAGCCAGTTGCTATGGAGTATTAGTTAAAGATGTGTTATATTATTTTGTGCTGTGGAATATTTGTGTGAAGAGGCAAAGATGCATTCTTTGAGGTTGCATTTGTTTAACTCTGTGAAACTATGTAACTTTGCCTGTCTAACTATCTGATTGGTCTACTAAAGAGCTAAATGGCCAATAGCTAGGCGGGAAAAAGGATAGGAGGAGCTGGCAGACAGACTAAGTAGGAGGAGAAGTAAAAAGGAGGAGCAAGAAAAAGAGAAGAGAATATCAGGGCCAGCCTCACAGCCTCACAGCCTCACAGTCACACAGCTATACAGCCTCACAGCCACACAGCCACACAGCTTCACAGCCTCACAGCCTCACAGCCACACAGCCTCACAGTTACACAGCTATACAGCCTCACAGCCATACAGCCTCACAGCCACACAGCCTCACAGCCTCACAGCCTCACA
>PVIH01008694.1:0-52587 GCA_004025045.1 Sigmodon hispidus
AAGCCTTAAACCTGGTCCTCTGGCCAGCCCGAGTCTGCTTCTGCACTGGCATGATCTTTAGAACTTCATCCTTTAAGGATGCACCCAGGAAGAAATCGATGATCTCCGATTCCTTAATGGGAAGGGAGAACAGGTAGATCTCCTCCAGAGACTTGATCTTCATGTCCTTAACCAAGCGGCCCAGCTTGGTGACGGGGACACACTCCTTGTCTTCGGCTTTACCTCCACGAGCCCCGCGGCCTCGACCCCGACCGCGGCCCCCTAATCCTGGGCCCCCGGGTCCTCCGGGCCCTCCCGCTGCACCGGCGTCATCCGCCATTTGGTGTTTTCTCGAGGAAAAAGAAGCCGAGGGAGAGATTCTTAAGACAGATGGCATGTAGCCAAGATTGGCCCTTAAACTTCTAATTCTTAGACCTCTGCTTCTCAAGTGCTGTATTACAGATGTGTGCCACCACAGCTGGAAGGGAGGTCTTCCTCAAATTCACATCTAACTCTAATTGTGACACTTGAGCAATGCAGGAAGTCAGTGTTGGAAGTAAAAGGCACAGGGAACTTTGTGTAGCATTTGTCACATGACGACACTGACCTCACATTAAAAGCTTCTATTTTACCATCATCATTGGGTTTTGGAGACAGAATCTCACTGTGGGGTCCAGAATGGCTTCAAACTCTGATCCTTCCTCAGCCTATGAATGTATGATATATGTGGGCCACCAGATCCAGCCCAACCCAGCTGCTCTTGTAAAGGTAGTTTTTATTACCTATACGTATGAGTGTGAGTATGCCAGTGTGCATGTGGAAGAAAGAAGGCAACTTGTGGTGTCTGTTTTCTCCACTGTGCCTTAACAGAAAGTGCCACTTTAGCCACTGAGCCTTCTCACCGGCTCTGCTTATTTAAGTTGAGAAGGGGCTGGTGAGATGGATCAGCAGGTCAAGGCATTTGTCACCAGATCTGACAACCTGAGGACCCTCTTCATGAAAGGAGAGTGAACCAACTTCCACATGTCATTCTCTGGCCTCTAGCTGTGCCTTGTGTGCAACATATACAACGCACACATGCACACACACACACACACACACACACACACACACACACACACACACACACACGATGTAATAAGCTGATGTGTCTGAAGTACCATTGGGTTAACTGGAAGCAGAGCCCTTAAACCCTTCATTGACTTTCTGGGGGTGGGGATAGAACTCAGAGCCTTGTGTAACTAGGCAAGTACTCTATTACAGAGCCGCCCCACAACCTGGATGTTATTTCCTTATTTGGTTTTTTGAGACAGGGTTTCTCTGGGCCACCTGAGTGCTTGGTGCTGGCATAGAAGTACCTATGGAAGGAGGGATGTGTGTGCTCCCCTCCTCCTCGTGCCTCAACACAAAGCCCTGCTTAGAGCAGCTGCTGGAGCCCACTGTTATACCTAGTACTGGGTGCAGCCATCTCATCCTAAGGATAGGGCTTGCACCAACTAGAAAAGTCTTCCAGAGTGATAATCTAAGGCCAGGACTAAGTCTTCCTATTTCCACAGGAAACAGGGCCAGAGCTGAGTGCCCTCCAGGCAGCCAGCCAGCCACAGGAGTCCATGAGGTTCCCTTTCCACGACACCGGGAGACCTGAAGACCAGACATGGGAAGATGGCACCAGCTCCAAGGAGAGGACCATCTCACCAGATACTGGAAGCCTAGGGAACAATGATTTTGAGATGCAGAGGGCTAGGGTTCAAGACAGTAGTAGCCAGGAAAGGCACCTGTCAGATGGTGATGCTGAAGGGAAGGAGGCAGATAGCAGATCCCCACAAGAAGGAGGTGCCCAAGGAGAGGGAGCAGGGGCCCAGCAGTCTGGGGAACCCCATGAAGAAGAAGGCATCCTCTGCATTTCAGTATCAGCTCCTTCTTCAGACCCCACTGTACCTGTCCCCGTACACACACTTAGTAGCACAGGTGCACTGCCAAGCTGCAGCAGCCCAGCAGACACCTCTCTTACAGACAGTGTCATCATCACAGATGTGAGCTTAGATCCCTCTGTTCTGGAACAGAGAACTCCAGAGGTGGCCAGTCTGCCAGGCTCTCTGGATGGGCAGACCTCTGGTGGAGGCTGCAGTGGGACTCTGCTGGGCTACACACCTCTTGCTGAGGAGACCACAGCAGACAGAGAGAAGGCCAGGCTGGAAAAGGGATCCCCTGGTGATATTCAGGCAAACCTCACTGAGCCTGCAGTTTCTGGGCAACAGGAGCCCATGATGGATGCTGGAGATTCAGACCATATAGAACAGGAAATGGGTCCAGCAGCTGTCAATACCAAGGACCCTGGCTCTGATGGACAGCTGCCAGGAAGGATAGGAATGCTGCCTTTACAGGCACAGCCCATGAACCAAAAGGTCACAGTGGAGTTAAGCAGCCTGAACTGCCATCAAGACTTGGAGGGCCTCAGCCTGTCCCCTCACACCTCCTCTCAGCTAGAGCATAGCCAAGTAGCTAGTGACCTTCCCCAGGGGACCAAGGCCTGTGGTAGCAATCTAGGAATCCCCATAGACCTGTCAGGGCAGCAGCAGCCATCTCCCAGTTCTGGAGATCAGGCTTCATGGCAGGAGTCCTTAGCAATGGAATTAGACTTCCTGCCTGACAGCCAGATACAAGATGCCCTGGACGTCCCCAACGTGGAGGCCTTACCCGAGCAGGTGAGAGCCTTCCTGTGCTCAACACAAACACACACCCTGTCAGTGAGATGCAATGTGAAGGCAGCATGGGCCTTATGGGGTGGGGGACTCAAAGTAGCTTTGGGCACATTGGAGTCTGGTTTTCCTAAAAGGCTATCCATGTGGGCCTGGCTTGCCTGACTTTGGGGCCTCAGCTGTGCTGCCCATGCCCAGCATCTGCACCTGGCTAAAGGAGATGTAGAAAACCACTATTAGTCACATACTTGAAGGTCCTAGTACAGGAGATAGAGGAACTGGAAAGAGCCCTTGAGACCTGCTGGGAATATTGACATGATAGTTCCTGCAGACATGTGAGTAATTATGCTTTGTATTATACAGTTCCTAAGGGTCTTGTTTACCCACAGCTGCCCAGATCTGCCTTGGGTGCCTCTGAGCCAAGGCCAGCCGTTCAAGGTCACCTATTAGCCCCACCTCCTGGGAAAAAGCAACCCTGCTAACTATTGCTGAATTTGAACTGACAAAGGGCTAATCCTGAGACTAGGAAGCTCTCTCCTACAACAGAGGCTAAAGGAGGCCAGGCACCTGCTGGAGAGGAGGGGTGTGTGGCACACCTATGTCTGACAGAGTCTAAAGCTGCTGTCTTGGAATAGAGAGAGCTTGGCAATGCCAGTGCTCTCCCAAAGAGCCTAGACTTCACACCGAGCCACAACCTCCTGTTGAGATATTTAGCTAGTCTGTTTTACCACTTTGAAAGAGGCTTTTCATTAAGACAAAACCCCTCAATGCAAGCAAAGAATTTTACCTAGTGCTCAGTCTAGATACAGATAGCCATGCTTCAAGGCTGTGGGTTCCATCCTAGTACCAAAGGGATGGAGAGAGAGCCGACCCTTCCATCCTTGTACCAAAGGGAACTTACTGGACTATACTTCTCAAGACATTGGGCCTGTGGGATAAGCAAATGTAGCTTGTCTTAGTACTATGAGAAGCCAGAGTTCCACCCCACCTCTGTAAAGAAAATTTATCAGGACCAAAGGAACCTGGCATTCAGCTTGTGTCAAACAACAGGCAGCACCAGCCTGGGAGTGGTTATCTTTTGACACTGGGCATTCCTGAACAAGTCAGAGTGAGTCAGCCACTGAAAACATTCCCATTGGAAGGCTAGCAGCAGCAGCCCAGCCAAGCTTGAGGGTAAAGGCTCTATCTCCCAACATAGGAACACTTAGGATCAGAATTGGGTCTCCTGTTAACCTCATAGCCATTTCAGCAGAGGGCATGCCTGTAGGCTTGCAGTGACAGGCTCAGCTGTGTACAGTGCTCTCCTACCAGAAATTCGGTGTTTATTCCCCCACAGCTCCAGTGTTGGTCTGAAGCTGGCACAGCTGGTGTGACTGGGGCCCTGGGCTCCATCCCTAGTACTTGGGGAAAACATCCTTTTATTTCTCCTAGGATTTGAGCATCATTTGACAGAGGCTTTCAGGGCTTAAAAGTGCCAGAGCCCCTTTTGTAAAGGTAACACCACAGGTATGCTGAGTGTGTGGCCCCTTTTAGGGGAAGACTCGTCTCCCCACAGCTGAGCAGTGTAGGATAGGCAAATGCAAAGGTCAGGCTTCAGGTTGCTCTGGCCAGGCTCAAATGACCCTCCTAGTCTGGACCACCAGTCCAGCACTGTCCCCATGCCAACCTATTTAGACTCTTCCCCAATTTGGATGCTCACACCTGAGCAGGTAACACCACCTCCTTTCTGCTGCTGCCACTTGAGTCCCAAGACCCCCAGAGCTACATGTGCCCCAGCTCCAAGGACTTTTTTCTTTTTTTAAAGCGGGCAGGATCTTAGTCTCACAATGATCACACTCATATATGGTACCCTGCCTGAACTCACTAGCACCAATTGTGTCCCAACTTCCAAGTTTCTAGGATTACCAGACCAGTGTGTACTGTCATGTCTGGCCATGGTTTTTTTTTAAAGACAGGTCTCACTATGTGGCCATGACTGGCCTGGAACTGACTTTGTAGACTAGACTGGCCTGAACTCACAAAGATGCTTCCTGAGTGCACGGTTCAAAGGTGTACACCACTATGCCCAGCTTTGCTCTAGGATCTTTATGATACTTTGGGACACTTCTACAATGATTGGGGTAGAACTCATCAGTGTATTACAAGATGCACAGCAGCCTGGTGCAAGGACAAGAGGAGGCAGAGTTGTTGTTGGCATCACGCTCCTCTGTAGGAGCTCAGCCAAAATGAAGCCTCAGGTCCCGTGGTGCTGCTCTCTGCCGGGCTAGGTGATTCATACATTGTTCCTGCTCCTTCCAGGATTTCCCTGCAGGGAATGTGCCAGACCTTGGCTGCACCGTCCCTAGCCCTTGTCTCATCAGAGGAACCTCCAAAGCAGTAGCCAAAGCTCAGCCCAGGTAGGCTTCCCAGTCTTCAATCCAGAATGAGCTGGGCCTGTCTTTCAAACTGCCATGCACATATGTCCTGAGAACTCAGGGGACCCATGATCCACACCCAAAGAAGTACTCATCCTTAGGTAGTCCCTCCAGCACCTTAGACTGTTCCAGCCCCTTTGTACATGGGTGCCCTAAGAAAGGGAGGCTGGTGTTCCTGAGCACCATAAACAGGTATCTAACCGGGGCTAGAAACTGCAGAAACAGTTGGAGGCTGCTCCCAGCTCTGGTTCTGGGTAGATATCCCAAGGACTGCCCCACCCCTTCTCAATACCCTGTCTAGTCCACGCAGGCCTTCCCTGTTACCTTGCACTTGAACATCTCTGCAGACTTATCAATGATTTACTGCCAAGTTTCTGTTTCCGTAGTGTAATCATGAAAGCAGGCTAGAATGCCACCCTGACCTCCTTTGTCCCCCTTCCTGCCTCCTGCCTCCTATATCATGTACCCTTCTGACACTTGTCAACACAGTCTATCTCTCTCTCTCCCTTCAGTGTACCAGGTTAGCCATGTTACCCATTGTTATTGAGAAAGATCTTAGTACTGACACTGACCCAGTGTGGGTCCTGGACTCCAGATAATGGCCTGGGGCTGAATAAAACTCTAGGAAAGCAAGGATTCAAAAGGCAATCACCATAAGGTTCCTGGAGCCTGTGTGGCAGAACTGGGGTTCCTTAATATAGAAAGTTCAGAGACAGCTGTTAGCCTGAACTAATAGGGCCCTTACATAAGGGCTATATACATAAGGGCTGTACATGCTGTCAATGTGGCATGTCCCCTTCCAGATTATCTTGAGTGCTAGAGATCATGGGAAGCAAATTAAGAGTCAAATCAAGTGTTAAGGGGTAGTTCAGGGCTGGAGAGATGGCTAGGGGATTTAGAGCACTGGTTGCTTTTCTAGAAGTTCTGAGTTCAATTCCCACCAAGCACATGGTGGTTTACAACCATCTGTAATGAGATCAGGTGCCCTCTTTTGGTGTGCAGATGTACAGGGATGCATAATGTTGTATACATAATAAATAAATCTTTAAAAAAAAGAGAAGGGGTAGTTCAAGAAGTTAAAATCTGACCATCAAGATAAAACTAGGAAAGAATGTTCCCGAGTCCTTAGAGGCACTGGAAAGAGCCAGGTGCCCATTAGTGGTGAAGGTCAAGGAAGGCCATGGCAGCAGCCTCAGCATGGCAGTGTGTGGTGGCAGGGTTGGAGGGCATGTTCTCAGTGCAGAGGGGTGGTTGGAAACGGGCAGGATATTATAAGCCTCTTGTACTCAGCTGACCATCCTGACTTCTCAGGCCATTCTCATTGTCCTCCCTCTTTTGACAGACCAGCTACAGGGACCTGGGCCCAGGAGGCATGCAAGATGCAGGATGCCACCGACACAGTGCGCGGCCTTGTGGTGGAGCTCTCCAGTCTTAAGTAAGGGCAGCTCAAGTCATCAGAGGGAACAGAGTAGAAACTGAGGCAGGACTACAGGGGTTTGTGTATGTGTGTGGGAGGTCTGATGGTCCCAGCCCTGGCTGACTCTGCCTCTACATTTGTGTGGTAGAATCTAAATTATCACCTCTGACCTACATGTCTCAGGTTATGTTCAAAGAGCAGGATGTACCTGCACCTACCGTTTGCACACCCGTGAGAAGTCACCTGGCAAGTGTGGTCAAGATGGCCAAGTACAAGCTGGTTAGGCCCATTTCTCTGTTTCTTCTACAGCCGGCTGATTATGAGCACCCACCGGGACTTGGAGGCCTTTAAGCGCAGAAAGGCCAAGCCTCAGCCTTACTCGACAAAAGGGTTGGGGAGCTTTGCTAGAAGGGATCAGGGCTGGAGAGACCTGTAGGCTACTCCAGCCTATGATCCCACATACCCTGCAGGCACATGGGGTCATCTTACCTGGGGCCCCTGAGCTTCAGGAAGTCACCTGGCAGCAGAGCTTCTCCCCAGATGCTCATCCAGCTTTCCTAGGCCAGGCTTCTGAGCAGCCTTTCCCTTTGTCTCCAGTGAGAGGTGCTCTTTGTCCTTGCCCATGCTGCTCATGGTGCTTTGGGGAAGGCACAGAATAAATGATGCAGTTAAGAGCCTGTGATTTGCAGGTGTGGCGGTGATGTTCCCAGTCTGTATGTTCTGTTCACAGACCACTCTAACCTCAACTTTTCTGCAACTGCCTTCTTTTCTTCCAGATAGAAACATAACTGCTGAAGGCTAGATGTCAGGCTAGCCAGAACCATTTCTGTCAGAACACAGGTCAAGGACTTCCCACAGCTCAGTGTTCCAAGTTTCTAGGAGGGTGGCTGTGTGTACATGGGAAACATACCCATACATAGACTGCAGGGCAGAGAGCCTTCTCATAGCTGTTACAACTAAATTCCTTAGACAAGGTGAGATCCCAGCCTACTACCCAGGAACGAGTACAGGTCACCCGCCTCACCCCACACCTGCCTCTGGATATGACAGTGTTCAGCTGTGCCATGGGTAGTCATCCTGTTTGAAAAATTACATGCCTAGGTTGGTTCAAGCCTCCCTATTAAGCCTGTAAACAGGGGAAACCCAGTGTAGAGAGCTGTGAAGATAAGCAGGGTTATGACAGGAGGGGACAGCTGTCCCTAATGTTACCTAGCCCCTCCCCCATCGTTAGGCTCAGACTCTAGTTGGTACTTTGGGTTATGCAAGGAGCTGCTGCTGCCTTAGGGCCACTCACAGACCCTGGGTTACTAAGGAGTCTCCATCACCACCTTCCTCCCTGGCTCTCAGCCCAACCCAGGCCAGGAACAAAGGAACTCTTGGAACTCTACTTCCTATCCTGACCTCAACCACGGGCTGAGGGTGAAGCCTCAGGCCAGTTAGATGAATCCAGGCAATGTGGTCCTCAATGCCCTGTAAGACTTGTGGAGCTGAAGCAGATAAAGGTGTGATGACCCACAGATCATCCATCCCCAGCCCAATCAAGCCTGTCTGCATTTGTTCCAGCCTGTTCCTCAAAGTCCTGTGCACCTTCAGTGCAAGGGGAGGCCCCTGTTTTGCATATCTGTATGCAGTGAGTGTGCCTGGGAGTTAAAAAATCCCACAGCTGCCCTCATGCTCCTGTTTCAGCTCCCCAAGGTGACCCCAAGATTCAAAGAGTAGTTTTCCAAGTGGGAGGTGACAGGAGTGAGGATATAGTCTGTAGAGCAGAGGTGTCCCCGCCAGCCAGATTCACACCACCTGTCCCAAGACCAGGCTCCACTCTTCACCATTTATTTGGTGCTGATCCAACACACACAAGAGGACTAGGGTGGGGAAGGGCTGGCGATTTTCAACAAGACTGTGGCCAGCCTCAGAGTCATGCACAAGGTCCAGTCTCCAGCATGCCTGTGTCCAGACCCTTTGCAAGGGTACCCCATAGTCCTCCCCACTCCAAGCTCCTAGGTTGTAGTGGAGGGACTGCAGGCAGAGGGAGAAGGTCCAGAGGGCTTCCTGCCGCTTTTGGAACCTGGAGGTTGAAAGAGAGAGAAATGAGTGGCTGAGACGGTTGAGCAGGGTACTCAAGGTGGCACCTAGGGCCTCCCCCTCCCCCCGGCTGCTGCGCCACCTGGTGGCAACACTCGGGACTGCCATCCTGGGACCCAGAGTAAAAGCACAGAAATGTCACTCAAATGAAGGTGGCGTCCCTGCCAGACTACAGGCAACCTTACATTCCTTACGCTCAGAATGCAATGCTGAGCTTGCTGGGACAGTATGCTGGCAAGGGCACTTTCCAATACCAGGGAGGTGTTTCTGTCCCTTCCGAATCCAGAAACCATCATCTCTATGATCCCTCATTGCTTCTCAGGGACCAAATCCCTCTAAAACCCCACTGGCAGGGCTAGGGCTTTGGTGAAGCATGCAAAGGCCAACAACATAGTTTCAACAGGCAGGCATGGGGGTTCATGTCTGTTTCAGCAATAGGGAGGCCAAGGCACATTCTTTCATGTCCACCCTGAGCTACACAGAAACTATCTCAACAACAATAGCAAAATCGCAGAATAAGATCTGTTGAGGGAGACAAACACAGCCACCTGACTACCTGAGTCACCTTCAGTGCCCCACCCACAAACTTTCGGTTTCCCTCCTGAGGCCTCACAGGAACTGAGGCCTGCAGAGCTATTACATGTGCAAGCACCAACCTTCCCAGCATTTTGCAGGACAGCCTGAGCTACAAAATGAAGTACTGTATCAAAAATTATATATATATGACAAAAACAAATAGCAGGTAAGAGCTAGCTTACCAAAACCCAGCACTTTTGCAGAGGCCTCTATTTATTACATATACAGTGTACAGAACAGGGTACCAGATCTCATTATAGATGGTTGTGAGCCACCATGTAGTTACTGGGAATTGAACTCAGGTCCTCCAGAAGATCAATCAGTGCTCTTAATCGCTGAACCATCTCTCCAGCCCTGGAAACCATTAAAACTTAAAAGACTCTTCCAGAGAACTGAGATTCAATTCTTAGCACCCACATGGTGGCTTCTAATCATCTATAACAAGTTCCAGGGGATCCCACACCCTCTTTCCAAGGCGCACCAACACACCTTTAAAAAAACCTTTTAGTTTCAGGTGCTTAGACTTAGCCCTGGAGGGTGGTGCTCTGCATCAGTGGAGAAGATGGGAAAGGCCCACACTGTAACAGCACAGACCCACCAAGCAAGTTCCTAAGGCCAACTGCAGTCTCTGACCCCCTACTCTTACCCAGGGAAGGGAGGAGGGGAAGGGGGGGGTGAGGTCCATGACAGCCATAAGGCTCTGGAACCCCTTGGTCCTGGACTGATGCTCCTACAGAATCCTGAGAAGCTTTCTTTCCAGAGGACAGGTTGAAGGGAAACAGTTCTCTTTTACTATGTGGATCTCAGGGATCAAACTTGAGTCTTTAGAAATAAGAGGCAGTCTTTAGCCATTGAGTTGTCCTGGCAAGGCACCACACCCCAAACTTATTCTTTACGGGTCTGACCGGGGAGCAAACTCAGGGTCTCTTAAACATGCATGAGCCCTAACTCCAAACTTCCTAAAGAGACATTCCAAAGATCAAAAGATTTCTAGCCACCCCACAGCACTCAGCCATACCCAGTCACACTGAACTTCATGACAGTCTCCAAGAAGGCCCAGTCTTCCTATCTCCCACACCCAAAATGACGGAATTAGGACTAGAAGTCAACTTTTCCAGTAAGTCCTCCTGGGACAACCCCCCATCAGAGTCTTATCTGCCTCTCTTGTTCACTACTAACCCTAACCCTAGCCCCCACCCCCCCATCAGAGTCAAGCTCATTCAGATCTTATCTGCCTCTCTTGTTCACTACTAACCCAGAACCCAGTGCAGAGCAGACATGAAAATATTTGGCAAACAAAAGATTTCAGGGTCCAGAACTCCTAATCCCCAAGTAGAAATCAGAGCTCACAACTACACCCTACAACATCTCCGTGCCTGGGTTGCTCAGAGAGTACTCCAGAGCCATGCTCTACACACCTGCAGAATGCTCTTAGCTCTACCCAGCGGACTGTTTAGTTTCCAAGATACTGGCATCACACACAAACACCCCAAAGAGCTGAGAGCCTAGAATGGTCCCCTCTCCACCCAGCCCCTAAACAATGCACATAGACACCTGCGGCTGTTTCTCCTCCAGGACGGTGGCCAGCATCCTGTGTCTTTGCCTTGTCAGGCCGCGTCAGCTTTTTGCCTGCAGAGTTCCGGGTGGTGTAGCAGTAGACAGAAGTGTAGCCCTGGCCGGTGAGTGGACAGAAACGTCGAGTGTGGGCGTGCTCCTGAGTGGCCCCACATTGGGGACACACATAATCCCTCAAGATGGGACACAACACCCGGCCCGCCTCATCCTTCAGGACATGGGACTGATAGATGGCACGAGACTCGCCGTTGTGTTTGCAGAATGAACACAGGCGTTCAGGGGCTGCTGAAGATTCCTTGCTGGCTTGCTGGCTTTCTGGGCTTGGCTTGGGCTCTGGCTTGGGGTCCAGCTTGACATCAGGCACCTCTTCCTCATGCAGAGCCCCAACCAGGCTTGCCAGGCCTAGGTAATCTGTCCACAGATTAAAAGTCCCCATGGCTGGCTAGAGGAGCAGACTGAGGGAAAATCCTGTCTGCTCCAGCTTCCCTGCGTCCTGAAGGACAAGCTTCTCAGGCTGCTTTTCTACCTTGAGGGGGTGTGAGAGGGTGGAGCAGGCAGGCTCTAGGGGGTCCCTCATTGTCACTGGGGCTTCTTACATACCTGCCCAGGGGGTATAAGGTGTTTGTGTGGGCTGGAGGTAGACCAGGAGCCACTGAACCCCCAAGGCTTCCCCAGGTCTCCTCCCCCTCCCTGTGGGAGGTCAACCCTTGCCAGCAGCTAGGTGAGAGGTAAGGGGATGGCTAAGAATTCAGCCTCAGGGCCAAACACTTACATGGACAGGTGTTTGACTCTTTCTCTTCCTCCCCCAAAGCTGGGGAAGGGTCCAGGTGGCCTTGGGTAAATCAGAAATCCCAGTACTTAGGAGGGGAGCTGGGGGGGGGGGTGACAACAAGGGCTGGGTCCCTAGACTCTGGATTCCCCAAGGGACTTTCATGTCCACTCCAGTGGCTGAGAATTTAATCATAAAGTATGAAAGACAAAAAATAAAAAAATACAGAAATGACTGCTCCTAAGGGGTTGAGAAGATTTACTGTAGATAAAGGGGGCAATACAGACAAAGGCAAAGACCAGGTCTGGGAGGGTCTAGGATGGGCATGTCCAGCAGACAGCACCAGGTCATGCGAGAAGAGGGAGGGGAACCTGGAATGGTGGCCAAGAAGGGTGTGTGTGAGACTGAATAACCAGAGCAGCCAGATTATATAGGAACCAGAAAAGCGGGGGTGAGGAGGGTGAATTGCCAGCCTTGAGGACCCCATAACAGGCAGAGACTGAGGAATACCAGAGCACCTGGTGACCAGTGTCAGCTTTGATATGTTAATAGGCACCTTGGAATGGAGTTTCCAACTCTTCCTCCTACAGTTAGGGCAGCAGCCCCAAGGTCAGGGCCAGGGCCTTCAAGCACAGGCAGGCAGGCTGTATCCCTAGCATATGCCCCCTCTCTGGTCCCCAACACTGCCTGTCAAAGGAAGCCTCAGCCTCAACTCCAAAATTTCATGTGCTTGGTTGGCAGTCACCACTGGCTGGGGCAGACTTTCACCCCACTGGTCCACCCGCCTGCCCATCTACCAGTTCACCCATTCCAGAAACCTCACTGAGCAAACATCCATCTTTCAGGACTGATTTCTGACCATCAAACCCATAACACCTAGTCCTCCAGGATTTATTTCCTAATTTTAGTCTGCCCACCAAGAATCCAGATACCAGTCCATCTCCTCAAGCAGAACCAAATGACAGGCTGGAGAATTTGGGGGTAGCTAGGGGTCCTGTCCTTCTCATCCCTGAACTGCTGTATGGCCCAGCCACAGTGACATTCATCCCCACGGTGGGTCTGGCCTCCTCCTCACAACCCACCGACAACAATGAATGTTGATTGTGACCTTTGCTGTTGTGACCTTGGCTGTGGCCTGAAGGAGGTAATCTAGAAAGTGGGGGTGGTGATGTGGTAGACGGCAGTTCCAGGCCTCGGGGTCCACTCAACAGTCGATGGTTTGTCTGAGCTGCCCAAACTCACCGACAGGTTGAATGTTCCCCCAAACCCTTGGCAAGTTTCTTGGAGAACTGGAGTGGAGAGTGGCCCAGAGTGGTAGGGAACACATAGGGTGATGGAGAAGCCAGGATCCCTTTGACTCTTATGAAACCAGCCATCATCAGCATTAACTGATGATCAGCATCAACTGTCTTTTTGGAGACCCAGGAGAAACAACACAAATTAAATCATAATGCAAAAAATGTGGTCCCTGCAACAGAGGGGGCAATGTACCTGTCTTAATCCATACACTTTGTTCAAGGGATATACTCAAAGTAACCAACCTGACATCTCAACTCTGAGGCCATACCTGGTTAATAGTGAGTTCCTGGTGAGGGTTATATAGTGAGATAAAAATAAAATCTTCCAGAGATCCTGGGATGCAGACTACTCCCCCAACCCCTTCCCCCTCTAGTTAGTTGGGGAGCCAGAGGGCAAAAGAGCACAAATAAGGCAGATGTCTAGCCACCCTGGGAAGTCTGCTAGCCACCCAGTTCTGGTCTGGGAGTCACAGTTACTGAGCCGTAGTAAACAAGTTTCTTTAACAATGTAACAGGCTCCTCTCCTAGGGCAAGCTAAGATAAATAAGGCCTCAATACAATGTATAGATTTTCTGCCTTCCCAGGGTCCCTAAGTTTATGTTTCCTCCTGGGCATACCTCCGCCCTTCCCAGCCCAACAGTGAGCTTGGAAAGGCCCCACTGCGACTCCCCCCCCACCACACACACACATACACACACTGAGTCTAAAGGCTTCTAGCCTTTCTGCTGGGGGCAGGTCTGGCCCTGCACCCGTGGCACTACCAACTTGGCTGTGCTGGAACTCCCCACACTTCAGTGAGGGAAGTGATTACCTCAAGGATCTCAAGCCACACAAGATCCCGAGCACCAAGTGTAACCAAGCTTGTGTGAAACCCAGTAATTGGGGCTGGGGAGGCACTAGCCCTAAGCAGCCCCTGGCCACAACCCCAGACTTGCCCTCAATTCAAGGCTCTGCCTCCAAACTCAAGCTCCTGAGAGCTTAGGTCTCACCCTGTCTATCACCTCAGTGCTTTTCCAGAACCCCCAGAACTCCCCTGGAAACTCAGCTCCTTCTAAGGTCCACTCCAACCCATAGATCCAAGCCAGGCCCCTAAAGCCAACAAGACTCCGGAAGCACCCCCCTCGTAAGGCCTTACCCTTCTTCCTCAGCCCAGTTCCCAGGACTGGTCACATTCCCACCCTGGAGGCCCGTGTAGCTGGCCAAAAGACCCCCTTAGAGGCCAGGGGCTGTGGGCAGCCCTTGGTGGGAAAGGCAGGTCTCCTGCCTTGGACGCTGTCAGCCCTGAGGAGGTAAGGGCTGAGATATGTCAGAGGAAAGTGAGCCGCGATCAGGGACTTGTACAGATCACAGATCGCCACTGTAACCCCTGGGGAAGGGGTCGCGGCAAGTTCTGAAGTTTTTAGGGAGTTCCTGAAATCTAAAATGGATGTTTACAAGGCACAAAAGTCACCCCTCTTTTATTCTCTAAGTCGGTCCACTCTGCTTACTTGCCCTTCAGGACTCTGATTTTATCCTTATGCAAAGGGAGGTGTCTGCAGAGTATCCCCAGCAGGACGGCGAGCCTGTGGGAGTCTGGCCTGGGGGGCGGGGCGGGGTGGAGGCCCTCGGCCCCGCCCCCTCCCGTCTCTTTGTCTGCAGGCGTGGAGCAGGCTTCCCGCCCTCCGTGTCAGTCTGTGCTTGCTTGCCCTTTGTCAGCGGGGGTCGCCTGTCTGGGTCTGGCTGCATCCTTCCTGCGACTGTGTGTTTCTCCCTTCCTTTCCCGGAGCGGGTCTGTGAGGTTGTAGTCAGCCATATCTCCTAGCGTGTGGGGCTCACAGCCCTGATCTAAGTTCCTGGGCTGGGGGCTAATCGCATACTTCCCGCCACGTGTCTGCCTGTCTAGGGTGTTTGGCGGGAGGTTGACTTTGAAGTCTAGGATGAGGGTGGAAAACTGTCTCCGCCCATTCCCAACCCTAGCTCCTGGGGCAGGGGGCACCGCAGCTGGGTGTGTCTGTCTGAGAATGACCTGCGTGGGTCCTGCCTCCCTGCTCCCCTGCCCAGCGCTCACTCTAAGCAGAAAAAAAGCTGGGCAGCTGGCTAGTGTCCTAGAGGTCAGGTTGAGGTGAAATGCCAGTCCCACCCAGATGGGGCTAGCTCTACCATCAAGGGGAAGGAGTAGTGGATGAGCCAGCTGTCTGCTGTATAGTGTGTTCTGTGGTCTCCAGTGTTCAGTATGCAATGCCTGTGTTTTAAGTCAGCAGGGCAGAAGGGAAGAGCAGGTAGGATCTGGAAAACAAAGAGCTTATTATTGGGGGCATAATGACAAGACTGGTTGGATCACCATGGGGTCATATTGATGGCCCAGGCTGGCATCTAGACCTCTTTTTAGCCATACTTCTATGACTTCTCAGGTACCCACCCTTCCTTCCCAAGCTTCTCCAGGTCTTTCATGGGCAGACTCAGACAAGAGCTCCTGTGTCCTCCACAGCCTACTGGCAGTGGGTAGACCAAAAGCCCAAAATTCCAAGCTGGATGGATGAAAGGCTAGGGCTGCCAGTGAGAAAAGTCTGGCTTCTCCTGGGTTGGGGGCTCTGATATTGGGCCAAAGGGAATTCCAGACAGGCTTCTGAAGTTCAAGGTGCAAGGTGTTCCTGGGTGTGCATCAAGGTGGATTGTCCTCAAAAACTTATTTGTCTGCTTCACACACCTGCTAATGGGTTAGTGGGGAGTTCTCTGCTCTAAGCTGCTCTTGGCTAAAGGATCCCCGTGGAGGGTGTGTGTGGGGGGTGTGTGCATGTCAGCATTATTGTAGGTGGGTGTCCAGCTCAGTCTAATTTCATGTCCGTGTGTAAACAGGTGTATGTGGGTGTCTGGGGTTTGTTAGAGTAACTGGGTGACTGTAGTCTGTCAGCTAATGGCATCCCTCAGGCCCAGCCCCACTAAAATAACAGCTGTGGCAGGCAGAGAACTCACACTGAGTCACAGGTGTGCCCCCCGCCCCCAGCCAGCTGCTGCCTGGCACACAATAGCTGCTCAATAAGTGTTACTAGACATGGTGGTTATGAGACCATCTCTGTACTGAGGTCATCTAGTGAGAATCTATCTAAAAACAAAAGGGTGGGCATAGTGTTGAACCCCCATAATCCCAGCACTCAGGAGGCAGAGGCAGGCAGATCTCTGTGAATTTGAGGCCAGCCTGGTCTACAGAGTGTTCTAGTCCAGACAAGGCTCCACATAGTGGACCCTGTCTCAGTAACAACAACAAATTTTTTGTTTGTTTGATTTTCAACACAAGAGTTTCTCTGTCTAACAACCCAGGCTGTCCTGGAACTTGCTTTGTAGACCAGGCTAACCTTAAACTCAGCAATCTGCCTGCCTCTGCCTCCCGAGTGCTGGGAGTAAAGGCATGTGCCACCATTGACTGGCCTAACAAAATAATGAGCTGTTGACAGGTCTGTGTGGCTGCACCTGTGTGCCCTTTCCCTGTAGACCCATGTGCCCATATACCCATCCATGTGTATAATGAAAGCATTAGGGTAAGAAACTATGAATGTTAAGTTCCAGGGGTTGTTTTTGTTTTGACACCAGCCTCTAAACCCCAGGGCCTTGTTATCAGGCCACGTATGCACACTGCTTTAATATTAAGGCCCCATGCCCAGCTCACTGTTAATTTTTATTTTTGAGGAGGTTTGTTTTGTTTCTCCCAATGAAACCCTGGCTGGCCTGGAACTCAATGAAATCTGCTTGCTGCTGCCTCCCAAGTGCTAAGATTAAAACTCCTCCCCCAGGCTTTGCACACCTTTGATCCTGTTACTCCCTGGAGGCAGAGGCAGCCAGATCTCTGAGTTCAAGGCCAGCCTAGTCTACAGAGTTCAGTTCCAGGACAGCCAAGACTGTTACACAAAGAAACTCCGTCTCAAAACAAAACAAAAAACCAACAAACAAAAAAATAACCAAACACATACATGCAAACAAACAAACAAAAAACCTGCTCCATCACATATGGTCTCCAACTTTTTTTTTTTTTAAAGACAGCCTCTAAATTGCCCAAGTTGGCCTCAGGCTCACTCTGTAGCTCAAGCAGGCCTTGAGCTTCCCTATCTCAGCCTCCCAAGGCTAGGAGGACAGGCCTGTGCCACCATGTCCAGCTCCATAAGGAGTTATGGCTTTATGGGTTACTGTCTCTGTGGGTATCTGTGTCAATATGCATACCTGTGTTCTGGTGACTCTGTCAGGATTGTAGTGACCTGCTTTGGGCTTATTATGAGGGGTGTTATTATTTGGAAGTGAGTTTGCCAACAAAGTTACTAAGAGGACCATCCTGCACTTTTGGTTTCCAGTTCTGGATATATGAGTGACCAGGTGGTGTGGGCACCATAGCGCGTCTATATATTGTGTTACCTTTCACTGTTGACGATTCCTTTGCAGGGGTATTTTCCAGCCTTTGTGGGTGCATTGTGTGCATGGTGTTGGTTTTGTGGTTATGTGCTTAGGATCTGAGGTTATTAATGGGATAGTGTATGTCTATGTCATACTGTGTGGCTTTTAGGACTTTGATGACTTTTGGTTTTGGCAAGTGCATCTGTGAGTGGTGGGGGATGGGTGGGAAGAAGATGGGTAACCCAAGTGTGTGTGATGGAGGTACTTTCTCAGCCTCCAGTTAACCAAAGAGGTGACTTCTGCAGCCCCCAACCCCAGCATGCATGCCCTCCGGGGCGAGGTTCACTGGAAAGGCGCCCGGTTGCTTTACAGCTAGGGCTCCTTAGCAGAGTGATCGGGGCCATCTTTCCTTTCTGCGGCCACTTTTGGAGGGCGGGTTCCAGCCGGCAAATCTTGTCCCCCGCAATCTCCGTGCAGATACGGTCGGTGCCCCCGGCCAGAGGCGGCCTCCTGCCCCGCGCCCCGAGAACAAAGCGCCCCGGCCCCGCGCCCCGGTCGGCCCGGCCCAGGCGCTCGCGGCCGTGTCCCGGCACAGGCGGCGTCCCGGGCCGCACGGCAGGGAACAATGGAGGCCTCGGCCGTGGCCGTGACCGGCAGGTGCGCCCCCCGCCCCGGCCCGCGCTCACCTCGTCTCCGCCGCCGCAGCGCCCTCCGCTCCGCCAGGGCCCGGCAGCCCGCCCGGCCGCCCGCGCGGGAAGGCACCGAGCGGTTCGAACCAGCGGCCACGCGCCCGCGCCCCCGAGGCCCCCGCGCGGCACCGGCCGGTGGGTCCAGCTGCGGCCGTGCGCGCCCCGGGCCGCTTGCAAGCCCTCGCGCTCCAGGCTGCGGCTCGCGGGGGACCCGGGGCGCGGGCAGGGACCCCGGCTACACGCAGCCCTCCAGCCGGGGAGGGAGCACGCGTGCACAAAGGCACGCGGGCCACAGACAGGGAAGGTGCGCGGGGGGCCTTGGGGCGTACGCTAGCCGGACGAAGGGGGTGGCGGCCACACACGTAGGGACACCTGGGGGCGGCAGGCTCCACTCTGAGGGACAGCAATGAATGTTCTCGGAACTGAATATGCCCAGCCAGAGCCCAGTTTCACAGATCACACCCCACCACATACACACAAGCCGGTGCACAGCCCAGAAAAACCCTGAAGCTTACGGTACAAAACCAGAACACACCTCTAAACCCCGTAACTCAGGAAGCTAAGGCAGGAGTATCGCTGTTTCTCGACAGCCTGGATTAGAGTGAGTTTCAGACCAACCGGAGCTATAATGTCTCAAACAAAAACCAAATAAACCTGAGCGTGTCTGACCACCAGAGTCTCTGGGCACACAGTTAATGAGTGCACAAATACACACACACAGCCTTTCATGGGTACAGAACAGACAAGGCCACCAGGTACTTCGTCGGGGCTACTTCTGGGACCATGGGGCAAGTTAAACGTGCGCGAAGTCTGCTTGTGCAAACTCCTCTTGGGATGGAGCACATACAGGGGAACTCCAGGTCTGTCAGAGATGCATATGCAGAACCCCAAAGTGGCAGCTACTGCACCACCCACCTCCCAGGCAGCCCCTGATGAGCACCCCTGGCTGAGCCCCTCCAGAATCTTCATACACACAGTCCTGCTGCAGCCTCAGCTGGTTGGGGGAAGGTCAAACCAGCCTGGGCCAAGCCAACAGATGACAACATATGTATGTGCGCCCCACCCAAGTCCCCCCAGACTCAGCCCTTTCCCTTTGTACAGCTCCAGCCTTGGTCTTCCTGGCTACTGCCTGCCTTCAGCTCCTTACTGCATCCCTGCCTCAGTTTCTCCTTGATAGGCTTCCCTTTCAGACTGCCTCCTTCGAAAGACAAGTCTCAGCTGGCCTAAGGAAAATCCCCTGCGAGAGACTTATGCAAGGGAATAAAGGGGAGTCAGAATTTGGGGCTGAGGAGGAGTTGGTAGTGTTTACCCAGCATGCACAAAGCCCTTGGTTCCCATCCCAGCACAACAAAAACCCACCACAGTGGGAGAGTACTCTGGAGGAGGAGAAGCGGGGATCAGAAGTATCCAGCTACATAGAGTTTGAAGCCAGCCTGAGCTACGTGAAACCATGTCTCTACAAAACCCAAACCACTTGATGGTAATTAGGCCTCCATAGTGAGGTCAGCTCTGTTGACGCCTCTTTGGGTCCTTTTCCTGTCCCCGTTCCCCAGAACAGGCGTTGGTTCCATGCCCAACCTAGAAGATGTAGCTTTGGAATACATAGCATTCGTTCATTCACTCAGCCATTCACTCAACTCATTCCTATTTCTCAGTTTGGGGAGACAACATTGGGACAGATTCCTCAACTTCGTTTTGTACTTTCCCTCAGAGCCAGACCAGCATGGTCCGTGAAGGGGATATTGCCCTTTACACAGATGGACAGCTGAGACCCTGGGAGGCAAGCCCCTAGCCCCAGGCGGCAGTCACAGCAGTCTGTTTTTCTGTCCTTTTCCCGCTCGGGCGCGTCTGCTCACAAGAGCACACTGTGTCCTCTAGGGGGCAGCAGACTCCAGCGCTCCTCAGTTTTTGGGTCAGGCTGCCCTTCAGTGAGCTTTTCCTCCCACAGCAAACGAGCACTCTGCCTCGACCTCCCGCCCCGATCTGGGAAACAACTCCCCCCGCCCCCTGCCCCCGCTAAAATGCTGAATAGCTCTTTTGAAATAATCCCACCCCGGGGCTGGAGAGACGGCTCAGAGGTTAAGAACTGTTCTTCCAGAGGATCTGAGTTCAATTCCCAGCAAAACCACATGGTGGCTCACAACCATCTATGATGAGGTCTGGTGCCCTCTTCTGTAAAACTGTATGCATAATAAATAAATCTTAAAAAAAAAAAAAGAAAGAAAAAATAATCCCACCCCTAGAAATGACGTCTGCCCAGGCTCACTCTGGGAAGTCTCTCAGACGTTTGGCTTTCCTTCCTGTGGTTTTTATGCTGGGCCTGGACAAGCGTCTTTGCATTCAGGAACGAGTCAATGTCCCGGGAGAGAATTTCCGACTGCTACCCAGGTGACCAGTGTTCGGTGGTCAGGACCACCCCCACCCCCCCAGGAACCCCGGAGAGAATGAGAGCGGCTTGGCAAGCCCCTGCCTCGGCTGCTGATCGGAGATTCCTGATCTTCCCCATTGAGCCCTGCAGGATTCCCGGCCTCCTTTGGGTTTCCTTGGGGACCCAGATGTGGCATCCCTGGGCTCTACCATCCCAGAGTCCCTAAATCTGAAGCTCTGGGCGTTGCCTCGGGCGTTCAAAAGCATGCGGCTCGCACACTTAGAAGTCATCCGGGAAGGAAGGGGCTGCCTTCTTTGCACCCCGTGGGGCCCAGGCGGCGACACGCAGGGCTAGGAGGAGGCTGGCCCTGGAGTCTAGGGCCAGCTTCTGCCACACGCGCTGTCTACAGGAACGGTAGCACCGTCCAGCTGCAGAGGCAAAAACATTAAATAGTGAATTCCCAAGTTCGGTTTCTGGCTTCCTGTGTATGCATCTGGAATCCTGCTTCCCCTAATCCCTACCGGGTCCCTTATAGCATTTCTCTTGAACAAGTCCATTTGCTACCTGCCTGGTCTTCTCGCCCTCTCTGGCTGCTCCTTTATGGCCACCAGGGGGCGCTTGGACCACCCAGTGCTGGTTCTTAAATTAAGGCTAAAGGCTTGTACTGACCACCTGGCCCTACTGGCCCTCACTTCCTTCACTGCCCACCTCTCCCCCTGACCTGCCAGGCCTTGAGCTCAACAGGCTCTTGGCACAAGATGTTCCTTCCACCAGGGGTCTGTATACTCGCAGGGCTAGGCCTGAGGCCTGTACCACCACACCCACCACCACTTAGTCGATTTGAACACAGTAAAGCCTGGGGCTCCTAATTGGCTTCTCTGGCTTTCCATTGAGCCCCACAGGTCTGTACACACACATATGTGCCACTAACCCAGTTGTGAAAATTAGGGTTTGGTTTGTTTTGTTTTCCTGCAATTTCCTTTAATCCCAGCACTCTGCAGACAGATGCAGGTGAACATCTCTGGGTTGGACACCAGCCTGGTCATATGTGACCTGTGTGTGTGTATTTTCAGAGGACAATTTTCAGGAGGTGTTTCTCACCTTCCGCTATGAGTCCTGGGGTGGGACTGGGGACACCAGGCCTGGTGGCAGCTGTTTCTCCCTGCCGAGTGAGTGCTCCTCAGCTTGCTGCCCTTTCCTATGGTGCTTCTGTGAGCACATTATTGACTGAGCCCATCTCCATTTGCCTCTGACTCCTTTCCAATCCTTTCCCTTCTTCTCATTGTCGTCCTTCTCTGCTTCTCTCTCAAGTGTCTGTCTGGAGCCCAGGCTACCCCTGAACTCTGTCCTCAGCTGCCCTTCTCTGCCGTTATCCGCTAGACCCATACATCATCTACTCCAAGTCAAGGATTTGGTTTTGGTTTTCTCATGACCAGGGCCTCATGCATGCTAGACAAGCATTACCACCAGTGGGAGCCCCAGCCCTCGTCTTCGCCACTATTGTGGCCCTCGGAGCATCTGTTGAGCTCATAACCCATAATTACCAGGGAACAGAGCAAATGTGAAACAGGTCTGCAGGGCTGGGACAGGAGCAGGGAAGCAGCGCTGAGTCTGCTGGGAACTTGGATGCACCAGGAGTGTGGGAATGACTCAAGACTGTCTGGAGGCCTGAACAGCAGGGCGGAGCCTTGGCTGTGGGGGCAGGGCTCCTGAGAGAGTACATGTTGGGCTGTGAAGGTCAGAGGACAGCTTTTGGGAGTCTGCTTCCATCTTGCAGGTCTTGGGGACCGAATGCAGGTTATTAAGCAGATGACCTTACCCTCTGAGCCATCTCATCTACCGGCTTGTATTTTTTAGACAGGCATATTGATGTATATTTAACATACACTAAAATTTACACTTTCTATGGTACTGAGGTTGTTTTTGCTTTTTAATTTTAATTTTTTATAGCTATTTTGGTATGTGTTTGTGTTCTTGAGAAAGTGTTTGCAGAGGCCAGGCTTACCTCTAACTCCTCATCCTCCTGCCTCAGCCTCTCAAGTGTCCAGCGGTTTAACTTCATTTCAAGCAGTCGGTGGCCACATGGCTAGTGGCAACAACACAAGCAGGCCTTGGGGTTCATCTGTCCTCATGTGGCTTCTTGGTGCTGCATCACATCCTGTCCTCACTGGAAACTTCAGTATTGGCTTCCTTGGGGATTTCTCTCCCTCCCTCCCTTCCTTCCGTGGGGGTGGGAATGGAATCCAGGGACTTACTGTAGCTCCGCCCTCTCGTGTTAAAGCCTGTTTCCCTAAGAACTGCTCTGTTGCTGTTGCACATAAAGACTTGTAACCAAGAGAGACAAGTTAGTGCCCAGCATCTCCGCTTCTAGGGAGGCTGACGCAGGAGGGTTCAAAGTTGAAAGCCAGTTTGGATTAAAAAGTGAGCTTCAGGCCAGCTCGGGAAATGCGGTTAGATAGAATCTATCTTGGTTTTCTCCTTCTTTCTTTGTCTCTTTCTTCTTTCTTTCAAGACAGGATTTCTCTGTGCAGCCCTGGCTCTCCTGGAACTCACTCTGTCGAACAGGCAGGCCACAAACTCAGAGATCCACCTGCCTGTGCCACCCGGAGTCTTGGGACTAAAGGTGTGGGCCACCAAGCTTGGCTAAAATTTTCAAGCTTAAAAAATAGTTGGGTTGGGTGACTGGGACCTGGTTAAGTGGTGATCATTAGTATATGTGTGTGAGCCTCAAATTCGGTCCCCCAGCACATCATCATCCACAAAAAACAACAAAATCACAGTGTAGTCTCTCCACAGGTCAGTACTACACAGTGATCAGGAGAAATGTTCTGATACATGCTTCAATTGGGGTGAAGCTACAAACTGAGGGAGCCCCATTTATACATAGACACTGAAAGCCCGAGGTGCTGGACCTGGTGTCTAAAGAGAAGACAGAAAACAGAAGTGAGCACTGATGAGCTCGGGGTTCCTTGGAGGTGGTAAAAAGTTCCTAAATGGATTGTGGGCCATCATGTGACAACACGACCTCTTCCCAACTATTTGAAAGGCTGAGGCAGGAGGGTTTCATGATATTTAGTGTTCAATACTAGTGTGGGCAACACAGCTAGATTCAAAAAATGTGTCAAATTACAGGGTGGCATGTTGGCTCAGCAGTTAAAAGCACTGGCTGCTCTTCCAGAGGACCAAGGTTCAATTCCCCTCCCCCACATTGTGGCTGACAACCACAAGTTCTAAAATCTGATGCCCTCTGCTGGACTCCAAGAGCACTGCACATACATGGTCCACAGACATACACTCAGGTAAAACACATAGAAATAACATTTACAAGTGTCAAGTCAGCCAGGTGGTCGTGACAGATACTTTAGTCCCAGCACTCAGAAGGCAGAAGCAGATGGATCTCTGTGAGTTTAAGGCCAACCTGGCCTACAGAGAGAGTTCCAGAACATCCCAGGACTATACAGAGAAACCCTGTCTTATAATAATAATAATAATGTGTTAAGTCATAAAATAATGCAGTACAGGCCTGTAATCTTAGCATTCTGGCCAGTCTGAGTTATCAAGTGAGCTTTTGTTTTAAAACTAACAAGATGGGCTGGAGAGATGGCTCAGCGGTGAAGAGCACTGTCTGCTCTTTCAGAGGACCCGAGTTCAATTCCCAGCACCCACATGGCAGCTAACAACTGTCTGTAGTTCCAGTTCCAGGCAAATAAATAAATAAATAAAGTTTTAAAAAAATAAAACAAACAAGAAAGCCATAGAACATTATTTCTGTTATTTAAAATTTGTTTTTGCCTTTTCAAGATAGGGTTTTGTGTGAGTGTGTGTGTGTGTGTGTGTGTGTGTGTGTGTGTGTGTCCCTGGCTGAACTGGAACTGGCTCTGTAGATCAGGCTAGTCTCAAACTCAGAGATCTGCCTGCCTCTGCCTGGAGAGAGTGCTGTGATTAAAGGTCTGTGGCACAATGCCTGGCCATAAACATAAAGCTTTTTGATGCTTTATTAAATCTCTCTCTTAAAAAACATTTACTTATAAGTATGGGTGTTTTGCTTGTGTTCATGTATAAGATAACATTCTGATTCTCTGGAACTGGAGTTACTTACTGATGGTTGTGAGCAGCCATGTGGGTGCTGGGAATTGAGCCCAGGTCCTCTGGAGAACTGCTGAGCCACCTTTTCAGGCATCCCCCCATGCTCCATCCCCCACCCCCACCACTGACATTTTGAGCTAGCCTGTATCCTGGCTGTTCTGGAACTCACTATGTATATTAGTCTGATTTTTATATAAAAAAAATTTATTTATTTATTTATTATGTATACAGTGTACAGAAGAGGGCACTAGATGTTATTATAGATGGTTGTGAGCCACCATGTGGTTGCTGGGAATTGAACTGAGGACCTCTAGAAGAACAGTCAGTTCTCTAAACCTCTGAGCCATCTCTCTAGCCGCCAACCAGTCTGATTTTAAACATGCAGAGAACCACCTGTCTGTCCGCCTGAGTACTGAGACTAAAGGTATGCACCCCACAATGGCTTTTTTTTTTTTTTTTTTTTTTCTGAATAGGGTTTCTCTGTAAGTTCCTGGCTGTCCTAGAACTTTCTCTGTAGACCAAGCTGGCTTCAAACTCACAGAGATCTGCCTGCCTCTGCCTCCGGAAGGCTGCAATTAAAGGCTCACACCACCGCTGGCTACTGGCTCCTTCTTTAGCCTTGTACCCTTCGGAGAGTTCTTGGCGTCCTGAAGCCTGGTGTGGCTTGTCTGAGGAGGTTCAAGGTCTCAAGGAGAGAAGGAACCTCAGGCGAGTGCTCATGAAGACCATGTTTTTCCTGTCCCACATTAGACAGTTTGACTCAATTAGCCGTGCGTGGGCCCTGCGCAAACGGTCCTCTGCTGTCCTGGCAGTGACTCAGGCGGCTGGGAAGCCCCCTCTACGGGAATGCCAGGCTCTAGATGGTGACTTTTTACACATGTGGCAGACACCCAGGCCAGGCTCCTGGGGGCAGCCCAGACGTGTCTATGCCTACAACTAAGACCTAAGACCACGGACTGCCTGGGGGCTGGGTGGGGATGCAGAGCTCTTCTCTCAAAAGGTCCTTTGTAGGAGCGGCTGGTGGGGGGAGGTGCCGGAGGACCCCGCCCTGTGACTCAGACTCATTGCTGGGCAATGAATCATGCCCAGGCCCCCTCCGGACGCCACCCGCAGCAGGTGCTGCCCGCTCCAGCTTCCACAAGTGTCCTCTACAGCCACTTCCATGGCAACTACTTGGCCCATGACCCACACCCACTTCCGGGAATACCCACTCTGCCTGTGTTGCTGGGTACATGCCCATGGAGGGCACCAACACCCTGCTCCTTCTTGTGGCAATGGGCTGGGCTATTAGGGTGTGCTAGCCTTTGACTCACTTTTGATAGATGGAACTCTCAAACCTGTCTGAAGCCTCTTCTTACCTCCTTGAGTAAGTGGGGAAACTGAGGCTCCAGGACTCTGAGCAGGCACGAGATTCACAGTGGTCTGTGAGGCACCAGAAACTGTTACTCCTGCAACGAGGTCTCCAATTTACTCATGTGAAAGGTAAACTGAGGCAGCAGCCAAAAGCCCAGGCCTGCCCTGCTGCGCCCCCGCCGCAGCCCTCCTGTCCCCGATAGTCCTGGGCAAGCTGCCAGCCCGCCCGGCGCCCGTCGGTCCGCGTCACGTCGCGGTGAGTCACTGCCCGCCCCGCCCCCGCGCCAACAAACAGCGCGTTACCCAGCAACGGCTGCCGTCAGCCTTCCTGGGTCTGGGTTCGAGCCTCCAGCCAGGCCAGGCCAGGAGTCATGCAGGGGCGTTCCCCTGGTGGCCTTCCCCCTGTCAGGTTCAGATCAGACCTGTGGTCCTGATGTGTGCAGAAGGTTAAGAGGTTAAGAGAGACATAGGTGGTCCTGTTCAGGGTTCGAGAACAATCGAATTTTCAAACCAGGTTCATTCTGGGTCTCTGTAGAAAGGCAGGGGGAACTGGACCTCGACAGTCAACAAGCTGCTCTCCTAGAAGCAGCCTGCTTGGGTAGAGACGGCAATCCAAAGCCACAAGAGCTAACCGCGCTCCCTTCCTCCCCCTCCCCGCTGTAGGCAGGTGTTGGACATCGGTCATTAACACATTGTTTTTTGTTTGTTTGTTTTGCGGGGTGGGGGGTGTTGCTTGGTTAGACAGGGTTTCTGGTAGTATAGGCTGAACTGGCACTCACTATGTAGCCAAGGGTGACTTCCAACTCCTCATCCTCCTGTCTCCACAGGGTGCTGGGATTACCTGAACACTGTGTTTGGCTCATTTAGCTAGCTAATTTATTGTTTGCTACACCCTTGTGACATCCCTGGGCATTCCTAATTTGAGAAACAGTCTCAAAGCAATTGCCATCTCCTGAGGACACAGGACAGAATCCCAGGTGGATGATTTGAGTGGTTGCTGGAATAGTTATGTCTGGAATCTTCGAGAGTGTGTGGCATGAATGCCAAGTCCATACTGGAGCTGGGTGCTGCTTTTGAGCTCTGGACACAGACAGTGAAACATTGCTTCCTGGGCTACCTTCCCGGAGGAGACCCTAAGGCCAGTACCAAGCACTCTAAGCTCCCAGCATTCCATCAGAGCCATCACTCCTGGCCTCCTGTAGGGACATGATCAGCTTGCTGGAGAATAGATGATTTTTGTCTCACCGAGGAGGTGTTTAGGTTGGATGGAGACGGCTCATTTTGCCTCCTGTCACTATATGCACTCATGTGGAAGTCAGAAGAAGGTGTTGGATCCCCAGAACCTGGAGTTACACGGTGACGGTGATGTGCTCTTTCCCCTCAGCCATCTTCAGCACCCTACATACTCATAATTTGACATAAAATCTCTTTTTTAAAACCGATTCATTTATTATGTATACAGTATACAGAAGAAGGTACCAGATGTCATCATAGATGGTTGCTGGGAATTGAACTCAGGACCTCTGGAAGAGCAGCCAGTGCTCTTCACCGCTGAGCCATCTCTCTAGCCCCACATAAAATCTTTTTAAAATGACAAAATACGGGGCTGGAGAGATGGCTCAGCGGTGAAGAGCACTGTCTGCTCTTCCAGAGAACCCGAGTTCGATTCCCAGCACCCACATGGCAGCTAACAACTGTCTGTAGTTCCAGTTCCAGGCAAACACCAAGGCAAATAAGTAAATAAATAATAAAGTTTTGAAAAAAAAAAAGAAAAGAAAAGAAAAAAATATTCAGCTACAGCATTGTGTTACATGCCGTGATCCTGTCATCCTGGGAGGCAGCCGCAAGCGAACAGCTATAGCAGGCTTTCTTACTGGACTTTCTTTGGACCACCAGCTCACAAATAATGATCTGGGGATTTATTATTAATTATGAAAGCTTGGCTTTAGCTTGGCCTTTTCCCAACAAAATACAAATATATATGTATTTTTTAGATCTATGTTCTACCATGTGGACTCAATTACGTCTTTTTAGTACATCACCTTCGACTTGCTGAGTCTATTTGCAAAAATCATCTGCCTAGATTCCTCCTCCCAGTCCCTCCCAACCAGAAGTCCTGCCTATTTTGACCTGCCTACCTATTGGCCATTTAGCTCTTTATTAAACCAATCAGAAGGTGCCTTAGGCAGATACACATCTTTACAGTGTAAGTAAATATTCTGCAACAGACTGCTTCAAGTTTGAGGCTAGTTCTAAGGGTATAGAGAGCACCACCAAACCTAGACTACACAGCAAAATCTTGTCTCAACTTCCACTTCAAATAAAAAGTAATGTTTAGTTAGCATAGATGATAGTATACAACTGTAATCCCAAAATTTATAAAGCTAAAGCAGGAAGATTGCAAATTGTGGCTCTATACTGAGACTTTCTCAAAAATAAGCAAACGGGGGTGGGAACGTGACTGAGTTGGTAAAGGGCTTTCTTGGCATGCACTGAGTCCTGTGTGTGAACTAGCACTGTGGAAATGGTGTGGTGCCTGTAGATGCACTCAATGAATAGAGGCAGAAACATCAGAAGGTCAAGGTTAACTCTGACTACGTAGGGAGTCTGAGGCAGGTTGGAGAATGGGGGGGTCAGGACTGAATTCTACTGTCCCTTTCGAGAATGGAAGGTAGATGGGAGCAGGTGGGGAGGCAGGAGCTGTGGGATGTTAGAGAGCATTTAGGCCAGAGAGCCCAGCACCCACCTGGGATGGCCAGATCAACTGTCCATTGCAGCCGCAAGGAATCAGAGGTTGCCTTCTGACCACCACTGTCCACTGAACAGAGACACAAACACACACACAAAGAAAAAAAATTTTATGCTGGGAGCCGGGGTGGTGTGGTGTGGGGGTTAGGGTTGGGGAAGGGAGGTGCACACCTTTAATTCCAGCACTCGAGAGGCTGAGGCAGGTGGATCTCTGAGTCAAAATCAGCCTGGTCTACAAATCAAGTTCCAGGGCTACACAAAAAACCCTGTCTCGAAAAACCAAGAAAAAAAAAAAATGCTGGACAAGGCAGTAGTTTCGAATGCCTTTAATCTCAGGCAGAGGCAGGCAGATGACTCAGCTCTAGGCCAGCCTTTTCTATGGAGTGAGTTCTAGGACAGCCAGGGTAGCTACACGGAGAAGCCCAGTCTAGAAAATAATAATTCACACTGGGTGTAGTGACGCACACCTTTGATGTCAGCATTCCAGAGGCAGAGGCAGGTGGATCTCTGTAGTTGAGCCTAATCTACAGAGTTCCAGGCCAGGTTTACACAGTGAGACCCTGTCTCAAAAAACTACATTAATAAAAATAAAAATAAAACAAAATGCCCTTGCAGTTACATTTGAATTTATGATACAAAGTAAATCGTTTTTAATATACCTTTTTGTCTTTGTTTAGTATATCTGCCTACAAAATATTTCACAGGGCACAGTTACATTTTATTTTATTTTTTTCCGAAATGGTTTCAGGATATAGCGCTAGCTATCTTGGAACTCACTATGTAGACCAGGCTGGCCTCTCAAGCGCTGGGAGTAAAGGCGTGCACCATGCACACTTGCACATTCATATAGTAAAGGCGTACACCACGTACCTTTGCACACTCAAATAGGAAGCAGACCTAAAACAAGGCGAGACTGAAATCCCATATGGAAGGCTGAGTGAGTGAGTGAGGTAGATTGCCAGGATTCAGTACAACTAGCATGAGTTCGAAGTCAACCTGGGCTACAGTAGGAGACTCTGTCTTTCAAAACACTCCCTCCCTGCCCAGCGAAACAAAAACTCCTCCGTGTATTTGGAAATCAAATGGAATTGCATGCTTTGTGACCTGGAAACCCCTCTTGGAGGGGGATATCAAGCACACCTGGAGCTAAAGTCATTTAATTGGCCCCAACTTGGGGTCCCTCCCTGCACCCGGCAGAAGCTAATAGATCGAATCTGTTCCTGTTTTAGAGGTTAGGTGAGGCCCGGAGGTAGGGGTGGGGGATGGATTATGACGAGTTTCTAAGTCCCTGGCTGATGGGTTTGGCGGCTTTGGTGGGCCTGGTCCTCCCTGTTCCTGCTCCGGTTGTTGCCTGCCGGCTTGTTTTACCTCCTCCCGAAGCCGGCGACAGGAAGTGCATACGCGTGGGAGCGGCGGGGGCGTTGGCGCTCAGTCCCCTTGTCGGGACCCATCTCCCCGAGCCCTGGGACAGGGATCCCCCCACTCCGGCCTCGGGACCCCCGTGCCGAGCCCCGCCCCTGCCATTGTTTACTCCGCAGCGGACTCCAGGAAACTTTGCTCGCCCGCAGTAATTTTATTTGGGAAAGTCGGCCGGTTGCCATAGCAACCGTACTGACGTCAGAGGGGCTGGGGCCCGAAATCCCCCGGAAGGGAGGGGGTGTTGAGAAGGGGAGACCCCGAGACGGGCTGTCTTTAACCCTGAGCGCTCCAGCGCCTAGCGGCTGCCCGCAACCAAATTTAACATCTTGTGTTAGTTACCTCCCCCTCCTTCCCCTGGCCAGGGTTCCATGTCAGTCCCTGGTGTGGGTTAGGCTTGGGGACACTCCTATGTCACTCACCCCAGCAGCGCCCGGGCAGCTAGCTACCTACCCCACCCCGGGGGCCACTCCTGTGTCATCCACCCCAACAGCATCCTGGCAACTACCTACCCCGGGGGCCACTCCCGTGTCACCCACCCCAGCGACGTCCTGGTGTCTGTCTATCCTGTGCGCCACTCACCCCAGCAACGTCCTGGCAACTACCCACCCTGGCTACCCACCCCTTCAGAGAGAGACCCTGGCAAAGCTGATCATCTGCAGGGGACTCTGAGCCGCAAAAGGCAGACCACTCTGCCCGGCACCAGGCCCCACACCGGCGGCTGAATGACAGAGCTGGGCGCCCTCCCCGGATGCGGGGAGCGGCAGTGCCCCAGCGAGGGGGCAGGGATCTGGTAGGCCCGGGACAGTCCACAACACAGCCGGTCGCCACGGCGACAGGAGGCGGGCTGCCTGCCGGCCCGAGGAGCCAGCCGCCAGCCAGCGGGAGGAGCCTCCCTAACCGCAGTGACGTGCGGCCTCCCTGTTTGATGTCTCTGTGCTGCGTTGCCATGGGGCCCGGGGCGCCCTGCGTGTGCGCCCGGGTGACCCGTGGGGCGACCTTCAGACCCGACAGGGTCCCTTCATGCAGCCCTCCCCCGCTCCACCAACCTGGTGGGAATCTAAGATGTTCCACTTCCTGTGGGCCAGAGTATGACAGAAACAGAGAACCAGCACTCAGACATTTCAGCTGTGTGTGTGTGTGTGTGTGTGTGTGTGTGTGTGTGTGTGTGTGTGTGTGTGTGTGTGTGTGTGTGTGTGTGTGTGTGTGCCCACATAATCTGGTTTCAGCCTGTCCCGGACCTCTCCATTTTCTTCCATGTCAAGAGTCAATAGCCTTGTTTGGTGAGCTGGGATCCTATTGGCTCCTTGTGTCTCTGCGTTCGTTAGGGCTGCTACCTGGGGGACAGACAGTGAGGGTCGGGGATACTGAGGGCTCCTTCTCTGGAGCTAGGAGTTGTCTCGTGAGCTAATCCAAGCCACTCACAAGAATGACAAACCAGTTCACTGGTGAATGGGCGTCATCTGAGCACATGGGGGAAACTGAGGCAGGAGGATCATGACTCCTGAGTGAGTTGAGCCTAGGGTACAGAGTGAAACTCTGCCTCAACAAAGCAAAAAGTAAAGAAAAAAAGACATGTCCTCAGAGGACAGATGAAGAGTGTCTGAGGCCGGGGTGATGGGGTCTCCAGAGGGGTGCAAAGAGGGCAAACCCCAGAGACACCAGGGGAATCCCGTGCACGTTCTCTCTCTCTCTCCTCTCTCTCTTTCTCTCTCTGAGACAGGGTCTCATATAGTCCAAAGTAGCCCAAGGTGACTTTGAACTCATCTTTCTGCAACCCAGGCTGCCTTTCCACTTCTGATTCCCTGGAGTGCCTGGCTGACGCTAGAACCCAGCGTTTGGTCCTCTTGGATACCTTCTCAGGGGCCACGAGGCCATGCCTCCCACCTTCCAGGGCCCGCCCTGAGTTGGAGAATTCTATGCCACCCCAAATCCTCCCCTAGGGCCCCAGCCGGGTGGGCCGCTCTTTCCCCTCATGCCCCAGCCTGTCAGATCCTGCAGTCTGGACCAGCCTGCCTCCTCTCGGGCCCCACGTGGAAGGAAGCTGCAGAGTCCCCAGCTGCTTGGGCCTCTGGGTGACAACTTGGTGCGGCTTCAACCCCAATCCCATGAACACCCCAAAGTGTAGGAGGGCTGAGCTGAACTGCTCACCAGCTGCAGAAGTGACGCTGGGCCACCATCCTCCAGTGCCTTACCTGGCATGTGCGCGGCTGGCCACCCATCTTCCCTACTGCCATTACTCAAAGGGGACAAGGATTGGGGGCTCGGTGGCAGCCTTTGCAAATGTTGGAAGTGGTTGGGAAAACCTGTGCCCAGAGCAATAGCCGCCAGCTCTGGCTGTGTTCAGTGTGTGCAGGGGTCTATTCGCCTCTGTCCCGCCCTGCAGAGGGCCAAGTGGCAGTCTGACATGCCCAAGGAGGTTGGCGAGGCCACACAGGGCACCCTACCCCTCCTTGGCTGGATTTTGTTCCTGGCCCCCTACCTGGGCACCAGTCCAGGCCCTGAGGCAGGGCCCCGTCTGGGGAACAATGCCACCGTGTTCCTGATGGTGGAGGGAAGGTCTAAGGATGAAGAAGGAGACTCATGCAGAAAAAGGGAAGGAAGGGGTGGGGGAGGGGCTCAGGGATATGCCAGCAACTGTGGAGTCTCCTAGAGGTCCCCGGTGGGTGGGGGAGGGTGCCGGGAATCCTGGAAAGGGGAGAGGCCCAGACTTAGGGGTCACCTGGCCTAGGGTCAGAAATTCTTTTCCACAACAGCAAGAGAGGGTTGGGAGAGATAAAAGGAGGGACTTCCTGGACTGGAGAAGGTGTTGTGCAAGTGAAGATTCCTGTTTGGTAGGACCCCAGAGTACCCAGGCCCATGCCCATTCCGGATATGGAGAAAGTTGGGCCTGAGTTGGGGGACAGGAGAGAGCTCGTGGGGCGGGCCGCCTCGGGGGCACATGACGGCGGCGCCCGCCCCGCCCCGCGCCCGCCCCCTGCCCGGCCGTGGGGGGAGGAGACGCGGAGGTTTTAAAGGCGATCTGGGCCGGCCGGCGGGGTGGGGCGCGGCCGGCGTCGTCTCGCCCGCGCGCAGCCCGGCTCCCATCCCCCGCGGGGAAGTGGGGTCCGACCCGGGAGAGAGTCGCGGGGCGCGGACGGCGGCAACTTTCTCGCGCCGGCCGAGGAGAAGAGAGGGGCCGCGACCGGCCGGCCCCGGAGGCAGGAGCTGGATCTCGCTGCGGGCGACAGCAGGTAGACTTGCGGGGTCCTGAAGGCCTGACCCCGGCGTGGGGCAGCCGAGGCCACAGCCCTGGGTCCGCACTAGAGGCCTGATGTCTTGTGCTGGCCCCAGCCTGACCTCTAGATCCGCAGGCCACCGAACCCCTGAGCTGTACGTGACCTTCCCGCCTGGCCAGGCCCCACTGGCCAGCTGAGTGTCTAGGAAGTGCCCTGGCTCCTTGTAGCTGCCCCCTCCCCAGCCTCCAGCAGCTGCCCGCCTCTGGCAGGGTGGCCTGAGAAGGTAAGTGTAAGGGCTGGAGGAGCCTGGCACCGCGCTGTCCCCACCAGCCCAGCCCAAAGCCGGCACGACCCGACAGGTGCGCAGCCTTCCAGGCGAGGTGATGTGGGCTCTCCCGGGCCGCTCACCCACGCACTGTGCCTGGGCCAGCCTGGGCACATGTGTTCACACCACCACAGTTCTGGGAAGGGAAGAGCCCTGGGGCCCATCATAGCCCTCTGTCTTTGTCGGGGAGGGAGGCGCTCAGAGCATCCTTAAGACCCCCCAACTTGTCAGGCCTTGCTTGAGGACCTAGCAGGGGGCCTTAAAATAGCTGTGGGCCCAGCCCAGGGCTGGCACGCGGCGCATATGCGTGACAGGGCGTGTCCAGGGGGGTCGGGCCTGTCTGCGCTGGCCCGGCCTCTGAGCTTGGCAGATTCTTGCTTGCTGGAGAAAGGCAGCCAAGGCGGATGCCCCACGAGGCACCCCCATGCCATGGCCACCCTATGCCTGTTGCAAGTGGAGGCCAGATGTTCCCAGCAGGCCCCAGCTAGCCCCATCCTTCTGCCCTTCCCTGCAACAGGCCTGTGTGGGAACGGGAGGGTCTCACTGGAGCACAGGCTGAGTCAAAACAGAGTGTGGCCCAGCTTAGCTTGGAACTCAGGGCAATACTCCTGCCTCAGCTTCCCGAGTGTTGGGATGACAGGATGCAGCACCATACCTACCCTGTTCCAATAGTAGCGTTGATCTAGTTATTTTGTTTTTTGTTTTTTGAGATAGAGTCCCAGGCAAGCCTCAAACTTCTGCCTCTCCTGTCTTTACAGCCGGAGTGCTGGGATCACCGGCCAGCACCACCCCTGGCCTCCGAAGTGCTGGTGATTGAGCTCAGGGCCTGTGCACGCCAGGCAAGCACTCTGCCATCTAAGCTACATCCCCATCCTGTTTTAGCTACTGGAGACAGGATTTCTTGTAACCTGGGCTGGTCTCAAGCTTGCCACAAAACCAACAATGGTCTTGAGCTCCCCATTCTCCTGCCCAGCTCAGGCTGTCAGCTCTTTATGGAGGGAGTGTAGATAGCGTCGAAACTGTCTTGGCCTCAGTTTTTCCATCTGTAAATGGGAATATTTAGAGAAGCAGTGTAACAGCAGACACCTCACCCCTCTAGTCTACTGTATGGTGCTCTGGTCTCTTCATCTCTCAGTGTCCTGAGTGGATGTGGAGGTGTGTCTTCATAGCTGGTCATGGGGAAGGATTAAGGGTGGTGCGTGGGTGTGAGAATTCTTGAGCTGGGAAGGACAGCGCCATGCTGGGCATGGCTGAGTCACACTCTAGCGGCGCCTTGCCTCAGGCTGCTGGAGCTGGCGCCACCCTGGGTGTGGCTACTGAGCTGTGGCCCTTGGCAGAGCAGGGTTGGGTGACTAGGATGGGCACAGGGGCCTTGAGGGGCTGGCGAAAGCAATTTGGGGTACCCGTTGGTATCACCATTTTGCCTCTCAGCCCCACCCCCTCTTCCCAACAAAGACAGAGAGCTAGGATTGGGAGGTCATCCAGCCACAAGTATGCTTTCAGGGCTCAGGGACCCTAAGCCTTGGACCTAGGAATGATAATTACCAATCTTATTTAACAAAAGATCTCTTGAGGCATGGCGCCATGTAGCCCATGATGGCCTGGAACTGGATGAGTAGCCCAAGCTGGCCTTGAACTCCCGAGTGCAGGGATGACATGTGCACCATTATGCAGGATTTGTGCTTAGAAAAGAACTCGATGATCCTGTGCTTCCTGCAAAGCTGGCGAGCACTTTGTCCCAAGTTAGTTTAGGGGATCGAGACTGAGGCTCATTTCATAGCCTACCATGGTCTTGAACACATGGCAGTCCTCCTGCTTCAGCCTCCTGAATGGTAGAATGACAGGTATGCCTCAGTACCTAGCCAGTTCCTGGAAGTTTTGGGCTGTCAGGGGGATGAGCCTTTCAGAAGTCCGAGTGTTGGATCCCCCCTCCATCGCCTACCCCAGCAGGGCCTGGGGGGAACTGAAGAGCTGAGGATGTGACTCAGTGGTAGAGCACTAGTCTAGCGTGCGCCAGGCACTGGTTCCCTCTCCAGCTCCGCAAAAGGAATTTTAAGAAATGGAACAGGGGATTTGATTGGACTGTGAGACTGGCGGGCAGCGAGGGTGGGACGTGGCTGTCGTCTTTCCCTATTTATACCGAGTGATTCAGTCCTTCACCCCTTCCTGCGCCCCCTCCACTCCCGGGTAGGCACCGGGCCCACCCACTTGCTCATGCCCCGCCCCCTCTAACTGAGCGGGCTGTCTGTCCCTGCGTGGGGACGGGCGTGGAGGGCAGGCATCTGCGCCGCAGGTCGGGTTGGCCCGGGCCCAGCCGCCAAGCTCCTGGGAAGAGTCTGGGCCATTAGCGAGCGCTGCTGACCAGGGCGGGGGCGGGGGCGGGGCGGGGCGGGGCGGGGCCTGCAGCCCTCGGTATTTTCCGATCCTCGCTGCTCCGCCAGGGTGGAAAGTATTTGAGGATCAAGCTTGGGGACGGCCTCAAGGCCTCTGCCTTGGTTCCTTCTTGGGCTCCACTTTGCGTCCTCAGAGATGCCGAGGGCCAGTAGGCTGTGTGTACAGACACCGGCTGGGGTGCCACAGCCCAAGACCCGCCCTGTTCCCCAAGGCCTCCAGCGCCAGGACAGCTGTCCCTTTGGGTCCTCTCCTTCTATGAGACAGACAGACACAGTTTTGGGTACAGGGTGTCCCAGCTACGCGGCACCTGCGTAGTAAATGCCCCTCCACTCCAGGCACAGACCTCTCTGGTGTGTGAGGATGGGAGTGGCCTTGGCCGCAGCCTTGGGCTCTTTGTAGGGGAAACCCCACAGGAAACCAGCCTGGCCAAATGGCCGCCCTTCCCGTTCTAGTCCCTGGGACGAATATGCTGTCTCACTTCCGGAGGTGACTGGGGAGGCCGGCCAGCCTGAGGCCCTGGGCTGCCCCCAGACCCCAAAGGGACAGAGCTGGGCTGGGGCCTGGTGGGAAGGAGGGTAGCTAGCACTCGAGTGTGTGCATGTATGCAGCGGCGGCGGCGGTGGTGGTGTGTGTATGTGTTAAGGGAGATACGCCAGGACATCTCTCAATCCCTGTTCTCAGAGAGGGGTAATGCCAGATCTAGCCATTAGGAGCCATTGTCCTGCTTGTCATTGATGTCATTGGTATTACAGAATCCCGTCCTGATGTTCCATGTCACTCAATGACTCTCCCAATTCTTTAGGAAGTAGATTTTCTTTCTTTCTAGATTCATCTTACTTTTGTGTGTATGTGCATGTATGTGTAGGTGCCTACATAGGCCAGAAGAGGGTGCCAGATCCCCTGGAGCTGGAACCACAGCCAGTACCAAAACTCAGGTTCTCTGAAAGAGCAATATGCAATCTAAACCACTGAGCCTTTTATCCAGCCCCAGGATTTCACCTTGAGAGTCTCCTGTATCCCAGGCTGGTCTCCAGCTTGCCCTGTAGCAAAGGATGCCCTCGAATTTCTAATCCCCAGTCTCTATCTCCTGAATGCTGAGATTACATGCTTGTCCCATCACACTTAATTGGTAGGGCACTGGGGACCGAGCCCGGCCTGGTGTGCTGGGGCAGCAAGTTGCGCTGAGCCTCACCTCTCACTCCTAGTTGCTTTTTTTTTTTTTTTTTTTAAATTAGAAATTATCCAGGTGGTGGTGATGCACACTTTCGTCCCAGCACTTGGGAGGTAGAGGCAGGTGGGTCTCTGTAAATTCAAGGCCAGCCTGTCTATGGGGGCTAGTTTTAGGATAGTCAGGGCCACACAGAGAAACCTTATCTCAAAAAGCAAACAAACAAAAAAAAACTTAACTAGATATTTGCTTTGTGTGAGTGTTTGTCTTCATTTATGTCTGCTACCTGCAGAGTCCAGAAAGGCTCATTCCCTAGAACTGGAGTTTCAAACAGTTGTTAGGTACCATGTGGGTGCTGGGAACTGAACATGGAACCCCTGGAAGGGGGAAGGCAATGTTCTTAAGCACTGAGCGATTTCTCTTGCTTGTAACAGGGTTTCACTTGGTAGCTCAGGTTGGCCTCTAGGCTGAGTTCCTCCTTCATCCCTCCTGGATGCAGGAATTACAAGTCCATGCCGTCATACCAGGATCTGAAATAATTTGTTATTACTATTTTGCAGATAAAGAGACTTGTCCCAGAGAGGCTATGTTCTTTGACCATGTCAACCAGAAAAAAAGCTGCACAGTTCACTTGCAAGCAGATCCAGAATTGAGGCTCACCTAGCAAAAGTCCCCCCAAAGGAAAGCCTTTTTCCTTTTGAGAGGGTCTCACTGTGTAGACCAGACTGGCCTCAACTCACCTATTGCTGGGATCAGTGTGTGCCACTGTAAGACCTGGCCCTGATGTGTGGCACAGGATGTCTGAAAATCTTACCCTCCTTCCCATGAGTGTATGTGTGTACAGGGTGCAACCTCAAGTGTAGTTTCTCAGGAGGAATGTGTTTTTGGTGTCCCAAGTCAAAGACATTGGATCTGTAACTGGAGTTACAGGTGGTTGTGAAACACCATGTGGATGCTGGGGACTAACCTCAGGTTCTCTGTAAGAGCAACAAGGGCTGCTAGGCGTGGAGGCACAGACCTTTAATCCCAGCACCTGGGAGGCAGAGGCTGGGGGATCTCTGGGTTTGAGGCCAGTCTGGTCTATAATATGGGGCAGGAGGACTAGCACTCCTAACCCTAAGCCATCTCCCAGTCCTCACTATCTCTCAGACATGGCATCTCACTGGCACCTAGAGCTGGACAAATAGGTGTAGCTGGTGATTGTGAGCCCTGGGGGTCTTTCTAGCTCCACCTCACCAGCAGTGGGCTTACAAGTGTGAGCTTCCATGCCTGGGGATAATGCAGAGCCTTGTGCTTGCATGGAAATTACTTTATTGACTGACCTGTCACCTCAAACCCTGGAACTTCTTTGTAAGAGTGGATTTCCACACTCTTTCTTTTATGTTTATTTTCATTTTATGTGAATTTGTGTTTTGCCTGCATGTATAACTAACTGTATAAGGGTGTCAGATCTTAGAATTACAGACAGTTGTTAGCTTCCATGTGGATGCTGGGAATTGAACTCAGGTTCTGGAAGAACAGTCAGTGCTCTTTACCACTGAGCCATTTCTCCAGCCCAAGACCCTGAAACTTCTTAAAGAGATGTGTGTGCCGTCTGCTCCGTGTGTGGATTTGTGGATGTTGAGGGAGTGAAATCCCCTGAAGTTACAGTTAGGAGCAGTTGTGAGCTACCTGATACGGGTGCTGAGAATTGAACCCTGGTCCTCTGCAAGAGCAGTACATGCTCTTAACCACTGAGTCATCTCTCCATGCTTTATCTGAAACATGGTCTCACTATATAGCTCTGGCTGGTCTGAACTTTCTGCGTAGTCCAGGCTGGCCATGAACTCACAAGGATCTGATAGCCCTTGCCTTTCAAGTGCAGTGACTAATAGTATGTACCACCATTATTTTTATTGTATGAGTGTTTGCCTACATGTATGTATGTGTACCATGTGTGCCTGGTACCCACGGAGGACAGAAGAGAGCATCAGAGCTTTTGGAACTGGAGTGATACATAGCTATGATTGTCATTTGGGTTCTGGGAAGGGAATGTAAGTCCTCTGCTAGAACAGCAACTGCTCCTGACTCCTGGGCCATCTCTCCACCCCTGAATTTAAAAAAAAAAAAACCTTACATTGTGTGTATGTGTGTGTGTGAATGTGTGTGTGTAATCACAAGTGCAGAGGTAAGAGGACGACTTTCAGGGGGTCAGTATGTTTTTCCACTGTGTAGTTCTTGAGGTTTGATCGTGGGACATTGGATTTGATGGCTAGCTGCACCATCTTACTGGACCCTGAATTTTTTTTAATATTTATTTATTTATTTATTTATTTTTTTAAAAGATTTATTTATTTATTATGCATACAGTTTTACAGAAGAGGGCACCAGACCTCATCATAGATGGTTGTGAGCCACCATGTGGTTCTGCTGGGAATTGAACTCAGGACCTCTGGAAGAACAGTCAGTGCTCTTAACCTCTGAGCCATCTCTCCAGCCCCAAAAAAACTTTATTTATTTATTTATTTGCCTTGGTGTTTGCCTAGAACTGGAACTACAGACAGTTGTTAGCTGCCATGTGGGTGCTGGGAATCGAACCCGGGTCCTCTGGAAGAGCAGACGGTGCTCTTAACCGCTGAGCCATCTCTCCAGCCCCTAATATTTATTTTTATTTTATGTGAATTGGTGGTTTGCCTGCATGTATAACTGTGTAAGGGTGTCAGATCTTGGAATTACAGACAGTTGTTAGCTGCCTTGTGGATGCTGGGAATCGAACTCAGGTCCTCCGGAAGAACAGTCAGTGCTCTTAACCACTGAGCCATCTCTCCAGTCTCGCCCCTGAAATTTTTAATTGGCATGCAGGAAGCTGTTATATATTCTAAATTCTTTGGCTTGCCCTCATGTTGAGTGCCAAATAGCTTCTTCTCAGTAAACTCACACTGTCCTACTTGGTAGAGAATCTTTTTTTTTTTTTTTTTGGTTTTTTTTTTTTTTTTTTTTTTTTTTTTTTTTTTTTTTTTTTTTTTTTTTTTTTTTTTTTTAAAAAAAAAAAACCACTTTATTTATTTGGTGTTTTGCCTGGATCTGGAACTACAGACAGTTGTTAGCTGCCATGTGGGTGCTGGGAATCGAACCCGGGTCCTCTGGAAGAGCAGACAGTGCTCTTAACTGCTGAGCCATCTCTCCAGCCCCCTTTTGTTTTGTTCTTTAGGTCTCAGACTATGGCCCAGGTTGGCCTAAAACTCATAGCTGAAGCAGGCCTTTGATTCTGGCAACCCTCCCGCTTCAGTCTCCTCAATAGAGAGGTGAACTTGAGCCATCAACTGCAATCGTTCTTGGTCTGCTTTACAGATGGGGAAACTGAGGCTGAGAAGGCCTTTGGGAAACTTGAGGAGCAGGGGCTTAAACTTTGCTGAGGTATGGGGATGGAGAGGCCTGCTTTTTCCCTCTTGGATGCTGGAGTGTCAGAGCTGGCTGTGGATGAGACAGCTATGGAGGCAAAGGCAGGAGGTGCTGGGGTTCCTTCTGCCCTGCAGGCTTCTAGGAAGTGGTGCCAGCTAGGGTGAGGTCACTTCCTCCTCCCCAACCGCCCACCTCCCTCAGCTTCCTCTCTCCATGGCCCCATTTGGCCTGCTTAGGGCTCAGGGCTGTGGGTGGGGAGAGAAACAAAGGAGTGGAAACCAGCTGAGAAGGCTTTGCATCCTATTTGGCCTGTTAGGGCTTTCTGGGTGCCCCTGACTTTGTAGGGCTCGGGCTGGAGGCATTCCTGGGCGCCCAGCACCCATTTTCTCTGATACTCCTCAATTGGGGAGGCGTCTTCCCTCCTGGAAGCAGATGGACAGCTGGGGTGGGGTTCAGCAGAGTTCAGGTTCTGAACTGGCAAACTGGGTGTGGTGAGGTGAACCTGTAATCCTAGACTCCAGAGGTGGAGGCAGGAGAATCACCAGTTGAGAAACTGCCTTAGTGCTGTGAGACCCTGCCTGAAGTAAATATAACAAAAGCCAGGTAGGCAAGCAGGATATCCCAATCTCATTGTTCTTTCTTTCTCCCCGTAGGTGTTACACTCTGATTCCATCTGCTGTCCCCTCACTGTGCCTCGGCCGGCTGGGGTTCCTGGGGATGGGATTTGATGCCAGTCACAAATCACATTGCCAGGGATTTCCAACTGACCCTGTGCTCTGCCTTGGGGGCTCCTGTTGTCAAAAATGCCTATCCTGGCTACGGCTGACAGAGAAGCCCAGCATGACAACTGGCCTGAGGAGCAGGGCTTAGCTGCTTGTGAGCAAGGTCCACAGCAAGTCGTGTTCACAGTGGCTAAGTTCCGCCCCGCCGGGCCCCATCTCCTCAGATGCTGCTGCCCACCCTGCTCTGCCTCCTTCTCCCTGGGCTCTGCCTCCTGTGCCTACTGAGCTGAAACAGTTGATTCCAGTGCACTGGCTCAGTTCAGCAGGAACAGGAGTCCAGCCCCCTAGGAACTGGCACCCCTGCAGAATATCTGCCATGATCTGAGACCTGGATGGAGGGAGGACCTAGGAGCAGTGGGGTGATCAGTTTTGCCTAGGACAGCTATCTGCTTTGGCTCTTCCTCTAAGCCCACATCTGGGTATCCCACCCCACATGGGGTCCCACAAAGAACAGATGAGTGAGTGGCTGATTCTTGCATAAAAAGACAAGGCAGCTGTGTCCCCTCAGGGCCTGCAGCTCTTCCTCTCCTAAGCCCAGTGGGGCCTAGGCACCGCCCCTTACACATACCTCCGTAGTTAGTTACCCAAGAGGAAGCTGCTTTAGGCCCTCTGACCGTTAAATGCCAACTCCCAGCTTCCGCAACAAGACACTGACCCTATCTGGTGAGCCTAGCACCTCTGTAAGGTCTGCAGCTCTTCATGGGTGACAGTGGTGCAGGGAGCAAGGTCCACATGTGCCCTCAAAGGATATGAACAGACCATCCCCTTCCCCTGGTATTGTGGCTTGTTGGGTAGTCTCCAGGCTTAGAAGTTCAAGTTGCCTGCGATCTCCCAACCAGACTGGATGCCTACTAATTGGCATGGGGCTGAGTTACACTCTCCTCCCCACCCTGGGTAGGGGCAAATGAAAGCTTGGGTGGAGGAACAGAGGGGCGGAGCTTGTATTGAATGTTGTGACTGCTTTCCAATTAAATAAAAGCTGCCCAGCTTCATTCCTTAAGGTCTGATGTCTCTTCATTCCTGCCTCCAACTGTAGACTGCCAGCTTTTTTCTTTTCTCTTATTTTGAGACAGCATTTCCCTGTGTATGTAGAGCAGGCTGACCTGAGTCAGTCTTCCCTCGGTGCCTGGAGTTTTGGAATACTAGATGCACTCCTGCACCTACCCTGGCTCCTCACCTCACTTATCCCCAACTCTGCCCCACATGCTTCTAAGAAGGTGTATTTTTATTTCTGTGGCCGATCAGAGGGTGCTGTGTCAAGACAGTTGGGACCTGAAGATCCTGAGTGGATGACATTTCGGGGTGGCTTGGACTGAAAACTCAGGCCTGGGGTATATGAGTGAATGAATGTGGAAAGGAACTTTGGTTTGAGATGTAATATGGAGTCACTAAGCCTAATGGAGCAACATTAGTGGCTGGCAAACCTATGCTACACCCCAGTTCCATGAGGGAGTATGTGTGTGATTGCAAGTCCAAAAACAATGTACAAGAAGGCAATCGGCATATGCCAGGATGCATTGGTCTACAAGGTGCCAGGGACTGAGGCAGCTTGCGAACTGAGGAGCGGTTCACACACCTGAGGGACCTGCTAGGCGGGGTCGCCTCTGATTGGCTTCCTTGAGCAAAGAAGGACCATGAGCCAAGTTCTGGCCAGCCCCCTTAGTAGCCTACCGCGCTACTGTAGCGCCCCATAGCGGCCACTCCCTACCCCAACGATCCTCGAGCATGACCCAATCTGTCAGTAGCTAAAGGATACAAAGAATCCGAGAATGAGAAGAAAAGCAAGACAACGTGCCCTGGATAAATCCATCTGAGAACTGGGAAGCTCATCCGCAGCCCAGAAGCACGCCATCATTGGCCCAGGAGTTCCCATTAGCTCTGGGCGTCCCCAGCTGCACTCAGTACCTGGCGCGACCTCCCGAGCTCCTTGTCTGGAACCAGGCGCCCCCTGGTGGTCATTTAATGTGTCTGGGCAGGGCAAGCTGGGTGCACTTTGCTAAAGGCATTGCAGGGAGACTGTGACATGCAGATGGTAAGGCTGCAGGGCTGCCAGGAAGAGACTGCTCTTTGTGTCACATGATGCTACTGGAGGAAGCCAGCAGCCCCTCCTGTCCCACTCTTGAAACTGTACTCAAAATACAAAATGAATTTTTTTTTTTTTTTTTTTTTTGGTTAATGAAACGTCGGTAGCCCTGATCCCTGGGTAATCCCTGGGTATGTGTGTGGGGTAATGCAACTCAGTCTCAAAGTTAAAAAGAAGTGTTCAATTTTCTTTTTTAAAAAAGGAAAGGAATACAGTATGAGATTCAATAAATAGGAAAAAAAGTTACAAAACGATGCCAACTTTTTCCTTAATATACAAGAGAGAAGACGTGTCTATCTGGGTAGAAACGCTCCCTTCTCCCTAGGCCAAGGCCTGGGATACAGAGAAGCCTGTCAGCAGCAGGGGCTTGAGATGCAGAAATGGCTAAACTAAAGGAAGTGGGGAAGTGGACAGCTGTGTAGAGTGAAAGGAAGACAGGGTGGGGTCCCTGGCTGTCTGCTGTACCTCCCACAACATATTGGAGGGCAGCCTGGTTCCTGAGTTGTATATCCAGTTAGTAGTGGTGAGGTCTGGGCAGCAGAGAGCTGTCCCCAGCCTACCCTGTGACCTTGGTGCCCAGGACAAGACAGGTCCTGGCTGGACAGGGTGTTTAGGGGTGAGGTATGTGGCAGAGGCTCAACGCCTCTTGATATCCTTCAGTGGGGGTGAGGCATTGATCTGTGCTGGCAGTTTGGGCTGGAGGTGCAGGGCAGTGGGACAGAGCCCCTGAGCTGTGGGAGAGACGGGAAGAGACACAAAGGGTTTAACTACCCTGATGTGATGTCCCCAGGCACCTGGGTAGGCTCTGCAGGATCTGCTATACTGAATTTAAGAACTAATTCTGGAAAGTTCTGACTGCAACCCTTCTTCTGGAAGCCCCAGCTAACCCTGTGAGCTCGGGAGAGCCAGAGCTTGCCTCTTGCCCATGGGGCGCTCAGGCATACACCTCCCACAGGCCTTTCCCTAGTTAGCAGTATGGCTTCAGATCCTTAGCTCTCCCATTTGTCTGCATACTCCTAGGCACACACTTGGAATGGTGTCATCTCCTGCCTCCTACATTTCATGACTTGATCCTGAAGTAGCCACAGGCCTCCTGCTTCAGGAAGGCAGGCCAGGGGATACCCATGCTCCCAGCTATCTGTAGCCCCTCAGCCAAACCGCTCCCGAACCAACAGCATCAGCTTCTTCTTCCCCTTGTAGGTCTGTTTAAGGTTCTCTAAGAACTGTGCGAACTGGAGATGCCCGTCTGCTGCCAGAAGGAAGGTCTCTCGAGCTTTGCCCAGGAACTCAATGAAGTCACCATAGTGACGTGGGCTGATATGAGTGAGGCGTGAGTGGCTGGTGGTGATATAGGCGGCTACCGCAGCATCTAGGAGCTGACAAAGTGGTGCCCTGTCAGTCCCGAGTGGCTTGGTAGCCCTTCGGGCCCCCAGTGGGCCCAGACCTGGCGCCGAGAGTGTCCAGCGGCGTAAGATGTCTGAGAGCATAGGTGCGCAGTGGATGCTGCGGATGATGAGAGGGACAATGGCTGATAACTCGTGCCGCCCCAGTGAGTGGCTGAGTGAACAGGCCCACAGCACATCGTTGACCGCAGGGTGGCTGTCTTGGTTAAAGGCAATGCTGAGTTGTGCCAAGGCTAATGTGGCCAGCTTGTAGGCCCGCAAAGGTAGGCCTCGATGCTCCATGTATCGTGCCACAGTGAACAGATGGGCATGACCAAGGCCACCAGCTGCGGCATCCAGTACAATCTGGTAGGCAGCCTCAAAGGCTGCATGATTCTTTTCACACAAGGTCAGGGCTGGCAAGGCGCAGTTCTGGGGGTCCTTCATGGCACACTGCAGTGCCAAAGTGCGGGCACAGGCCCAAAGCTCCTCTCGCCCGGCAGTGTCTAGCTGCAGTCGCAGTAAAGTGGCATGTGTGGTACCTGTCACTGCCACAATAGTGACTGCCTCCACTGGGGTGAACAGGGAGTACCAATTCTTCATGATGCTCATCAGTGCTGGTGGGCCTGGACGTGGGGAGAGGGAATGGGAGCAGGGTGTGTGTTTGTGTGCAAGACCTTGCCATTTCCTTCCCACCCTGCAACTACTAGCTCGGCATCCTCCCAGCTTCATCATGCAAAGACTTTTCTTAGAAGGGGGTGGTCTCAGGCGAGTTGGCTCAGAGGTTAAGAGTGCTGACTGTGGGCTGGAGAGATGGCTCAGAGGTTAAGAGCACTGATTGACCTTCCAGAGGTCCTGAGTTCAATTCCCAGCAACCACATGGTGGCTCACAGCCATCTGTAATGAGATCTAGTACCCTTTTCTGTATACTGTATATATAACAAATAAATATATATATAAAAAAAAGAGTGCTGACTGTTCTTCCAAAGATCCTGAGTTCAATTCTCAGCAACCATCTATAATGACATCTGTTACCCTTTTCTGTATACATAATAAATAAATCTTAAAAAAAAGAAGTGGGGGGGTCTCACTATGCAGCCCCAATTGGCCTCAAACTCAGAGATCCACCTACCAGTGCCTCCCAAGAGCTGGGATAGCAGGTGTGGGCCATATCGACTAACTGGGGAGACGGGCCTTGAGAGATGCCTAGTGGTTGAGAGCACTGGTTACCCTTCCAGAGGACCTGGATTTGATTCCTAGCACCCACATGTTAGCTCACAACCATCCGTGATTCCAAGGAATCCTCTGGCCTCCTCAGATATCAGATATGGCATACAGATACACATGCAGGCAAACACCCATACCCATAAAATTAATTAAAGACGGGGCTGGAGAGATGGCTCAGCGGTTAAGAGCACCGTCTGCTCTTCCAGAGGACCCGGGTTCGATTCCCAACACCCACATGGCAGCTAACAACTGTCTGTAGTTCCAGTTCCAGGCAAACACCAAGGCAATTAAATAAATAAATAAAGTTTAAAAAAAAAAAAATTAATTAAAGACAAACAAGGTCTCATAGTCCAGGGTTTCCTCAAACTTGCTATGTAGCTAAGGATCAACTTCTGCTCCTCCTGCCTCTACCTCCCACAGGCTGGGATTAGACATGTCCCACAATGTCCAGGGAACACAGGGCCTAGTGCATGCTAGACCTGCACTCTATCAAGTGAGCTACAAACCTTTTCTACTGGTGTTTCTTCTGGAGATGCAGTTAGGAACCTTGTCCCTGTCAAGTGACCACCCTGTTGCTGAGCTACACTTCTAACCCACGGAGTCTTGAAATGGAGCCCAAGCTGTCTACAATATGGGTACTACCGATACCAATTAACCTCCTCAATGCTCCAGATGAACTACCATATCTGGGTAGAAATTTTCTCTTTTTCAAAGTAGTGGGGGAATGGCTGGATTGAGTGGAAACCACAGGAGGGTGGGTGGCTAGCATCTGGAGCCTCCTCCCCACTCCTAACCACTTCAGCCTGGCTAACCACTAGACTTTGTACCTCCCAACTACCCCACCTGATGTTCCCTCCCAGGCTGGCCTAGAGCTGGCAAAGCTGTCAATAGGGAAGGGCTTGCTTTTGTTTTGTTTTTATCTGTTTGCTTTGGGGCAGACTTATACTGTAAAGCCTTAACTGTCTTGGAATACCCTACGAAGCCCAGGCTACTCTCATATCCATAAATATGCCTGCCTATACCTCTGAAAGCTGGGGTTAAAGGGCTGTACAGCATGCCAGTCAGGGCCAATATTTCTGGCACCTGTCTGGTCCTCAGTGGCCCCTCGGTACTCACCAATCTCTGTGGCACAGCTAACCAGCCAGCGAACCATCTCTCTGCGCCGCCAAGTCATTGTGTTCAGTGTCATCCGCATTACCTGCAGGGAAAGAGGAGGGTGAGTCCTCAGAGTCTAGCTGTGGCTGATGGTTTAGACCTAAGGAGGCTGGGGGTGGAGCTAATGCGGCAGACCTGGGTGAGAACCCTCATCTCTCTGGCTTCAGTTTCTGGCTCTATAAAATAGGAATAAAGGGCTAGAGAGATGGCTCAGTGGTTAAGAGTGGTTAAGAACTCATTCTTCTTCCAGATGAGCTGGGTCTAGATCCCAGCACCCACGTGACAGCTCACAACTGTCTGTAACTTTAGTTCCAGAGGATCTGGCATCCTCATACAAACATATATACAGGCAAAATACCAATGCACATAAAATCAAAATAAATAAATTTTAAAAATAGAGATAAAAATATAGACTAGGAGGGAGCTGGGAGAGGTGCTCAGTGGTTAACAGCACTTGCTGCTCTTGTGAAAGGTGGGACATGTCTAACCCCAGCCTGTGGGAGGTGGAGGGAGGAGGGGCAGAAGTTGATCCTTAGCTACATAGCAAGTTTGAGGAAACCCTGGACTATGAGACCTTGTTTGTCTTTAATTAATTAATTTTATGTTTGGTTTCCAACACTGATAGCAGATGGCTCACAACCACCTTTAATTCCAGCTCCAGGGGATCTGAAGCCTCTGAGGAGACTTACACACATATGTGTACACATCCACATATAGCACAGACCTTGTGCATATGTATGCACACATACTCACACATAATTAAAAATAATTTTTTTTAAAAAGTGAGCCTGGCATGGTAACACACTTTAGTCCCAGCACTCAGGAGACAGAGGCAGGCATATCTCTGAGCCTGAGGTCAGTCCAGTCTATAGACCAAGTTCCAGGACAGCCAGGGCTAAAACACAGAAAACCCTGTCTCAAAAAAAAAAAAAAACAAAAAAAAAAAAAACAAAGGAGGGGGAAAAAAACTGAGAAGATGGCTCCGTTAGTACAGTACTTGCCATGCCAGCATTGAGAACCTGAGTTTGATCCCCATGTCCAAAGATCAGGGGCCACAGAGATGACTCAGTGGTTCAAATGCTTTCTGCTCTTCCAGAGGACTCAAGATCCCAGCACCCATGTCCCAACTCCAACTCCAAAGGATGCTCTTTTCTGGCCTTCATGGGCACCTCATGTACATGTGGAAACTAACACATATGTACACACAGGTACATAAACAAAAATAAATCTTAAAACAAGAGAATGTACTGCAAGGTGATGCTGTGAATACTGCTATGATCTTAAGGCCTCACTTAAAACTCTACTTATAATGAGCCAAACAGCTCTACTTTCTGGGAAATTCCATACAAGTCACAAGATTTTTTTTCCCTGCAGCCTCAAAGCACCTGCCCTCTGTGAGTCCCACCCTAAAGAAATCTCCTATACATTGCCTGCCCTGAGGCCTCAGCTCTGAAGCCACCTCTGCAAGCTTCCATGGTGGTGTCTTCACCAATCCTTAGAGTTATTGGGTCTGGAAAAGAGAAGTTCTAAGTTGTTTCTTCAGGTGTGTGTGCAGGCCTAATGTCCACAGTGCTCATGTATATAAAGAGAAACCTTGGGCGCTGCTACTCAGAACTGTCCACTTTGTTGTCTTTAAAATTTTTTGGCCTTTGGGTTTTGGAGTTTTGAAACTCCCCTCCTCCAGTTGATTTTAATTATGTGTATATGTGTGTGTGGGGAGGGGCATGTTAGTGCTGATTCCCTTGGAGGCCAGAGGAGTTGGATCCCTTCAACCTGGAGTTACTGGTGGTAGTAAGCCGCTAGATGTAAGTGATGGGAACTGAACTTGGCCTCATCTGTTAGGATGTACTGGTGTATCAGCCTGTCCCCACCTTCCCAATCTCAATGCTGGGAGCACAGCTCTTTTTTTTTTTTTTTTCATTTGAGTAGCCCTGTCTGACCTGAATCTCACTCTATGAATCAGGCTGGCCTCAGATTCACAGATCCACCTGCCACTGCCTACAGAGTGCTGGGATTAAAGATGTAAACCAAGGGACTAGAGAGATGGCTCTGGGGTTAAGAGCACTGACTGTTCTTCCACAGGACCAGGGTTCAATTCCCAGCACCCACATGGTAGCTCACAACTGTCTGTAGTTCCAGGCAAATAATAAAGTTTAAAAAAAAAAAAGATGTAAACCAATATACTTAGCTTATATTAAGACTTATGTAAGTATTTTGTTGTTGTTTGTTTTTTGAGACAGGGTTTCTCTCTGTAGCCCTCGCTGTCATGTAAATCACTTTGTAGACAAAGCTGGCTTTGAACTCACAGAGATCCATCTGCCTCTGTCTCCCTAGTGATGGGGTCAAAGACATACACTACTATGTCAAGCCAATGATAGCATTTTTAAAAATTATTTTTTTAACCTTGATTCTGGTGACCTAATTTTCCATACAAGCACTTTATTGGCTGAGCCATTTTGAGAAACACTCTTAGGTTCTTTTGTTTGTCTAGTTGTTTTTGATACTGAGTCTGTGAACTCAGATCCTCCTGCTCTGTCTCCCCAATGCTAGAGCATTGTCATCACATGAAGCTGTTTTTCACATATGTAGTTCCTGGAACTGTCTGAGACCCTGCACTCAGTCCCCATAGCTGTCTAGCCCTTCAGTTTCTAGCCACCCTAAGGTCCAGATATCCATGTCCTTTACTGGTTACTTACCTATGGGCTGCATGCATAGGCCTTGCCATGATAGGACAGTGATATTCAGCTATAAGCTTTCCTTACAGAGCTCAACTCCATCTATGTGCCCCACTTCCAAGGGTGTTCCTTATTGGCTGACCCTGTCCCATTCATGGTCCTTATTTTATTTATTTAATGTGTATGGGTGTTTTGCCTCCATCTGTGTCTGTTCACCACATCTGTGTAGTGACAGCGGAGGCCACAAAAGGCTATCAGATCTTCTAATAATGGGGTTATAACCTCTTGTAAGCAGCCATGTGGATGCTGGGAATTGAATACAGGTCCTCTGGAAGAGCACTCAGTTTAACTGTTGAGACACTAAGAGAAAACCTCAGGTTCTATTTCTTTTTTATCTGATTAAATTTTTTTTATAGTGGGGACCTAGTATAACCTACTTACTATAGCCCTGAAGAGTCACACCTCAGCACCTGGTCTGTATTTGTTAATGTCAGATTTGTTTTTTATGTATTTATTTATTTTTGAGACAGGGTCTCAAATAATACCTCCAGGTCTTCAACTCTCTATATAGCCAAAGTTAACCCTGAACTTCTGATCCTGACTACACCTCCTGAATACTAGAATTATAGGTGTTCACCAACACACCTGGCTTCTGTGGTGCTAAGGCTGAAACCCAGGACTTCATGCATGTTAGGCAAGCATTTTTATCAGCATTCTCTGCCCCTCTGCTTGTGGCCCATCCACTAGTTTGTAGATCCTGCCCAGCTCACCCGGATTCTCTCCATCTTTAATCACAGTCCTGGAGATGGGCTCCTACTCATAAGCCTAAAACCCACAGTGATCCCCATCACCTCAATTTTGGTCTATAACTCCACCCTTAGAGGTGTGACTCCTATGTCAGTCTTTGCCCCAGGGGCAGGGTTCCCACTCATATATCCCAGGTCACAGTGCCCTTCTGTGATGTTAGCTGGAGTACCTGCAGGCCAAGCTCCAGTGCGATACCCAGTAGCATGGTGTCTGGTGGTGCACTGGCTGGTGTGGCTGTCTTGCAGGCATCCTGTGCCAACTTGAAGAGCAGGGCTGGGGAGTGGATGTTTTGCTGGACAGAGCCCAGGACTGCATGTAGCCACTTGGTATCTCCTAGACAGAAGGAGTAAGAGAGGCCACAGTTGGAACACAGTGTTAAGTGGAGCTGAATGACTTGTCACACCAATCCTCCATACAGGACCTTGTATGTATGTCAGGGAACTTGGCAATGCTTCTGTGAAGAGGCAGCCCCAAAAGGCTACACAAATATTAGCTATTTTCTCTGTTTCGTAGGGCTAGGGAATGGACCTTGTGTGTATTAACCATGTACTCTATTCAGGAGTTATATCCATAGCCCAATGCTGTTTTTACCAAAATTATTATCACTGTTCTCAATTCTACATTTCTATCAGTCTGCTCTGGTCTATTTTCATTAATGTAACTTTTCAGTGTTGGAGAAGATACCCAGGGCATCACACATGCTAGATTAGCCCCCAGTCAGTCAGTAGGACTCTAGGCAGGAGCTCTACTACTGAGCTATACCCCCAGTCTCTGATCTTCTCTTGTTCCTCAGATACCACAGCTGTAACCTAGCCCCAGGGCTTCTGCGCTAGATATATCCCTCTGCCTCAAATGCTCTTGAAAGATAATGTGGCTTAAACTGTGGCCCCTTCTCCTTCCAAATTCCTATGTTGGAAAGCCCTGATGGGATGAGCAGCTGGGTGAGATGAGGTCAGAAGGGTGAGGCCCTGTGAGGGGCTGAGTGCCTGTATCAGCGACAAGAAAGAACTTTCTGTGTCCTTCCCTCTCCCACTGGCTCTACTAAGGAAGGACAGACTATGTAAACCAAGAAGTATGCCCTCACTGCCAACCAATCCTTCTGACATCTTAAGCTTGAACTCTGGCCTCCTCCTCATTTATGTATGAGGATTACACTCAAGCTGCCCAGCTCATGTTAAAGTGTTACTACTGCCTGAGCATAACTACTCTCATATGGTCTGTGTTTAAGTGTCCAGCAGGTTGAACTGGTAGTGTGGCCCAGTGGCAGAGTGCAAGCCTGCCTTATACAAGGCCTGGATCCCACCTCAAGCACCACAGAAAAAAGACATGGTTGCCTCATTTAGTGTCCTCTGTGACACTGCTACCTTCTTTGTTTATGGTGGCCTCTTTGTTTAAGCTCCAGGGCCTGTCTAGATGATTACACATCTTTTTAGAACATAGGACTTGGGGTGGCTTTGTTGTCACCTCCCAGCAACAGGCAAAGATTCTGCTTGTTCCTTACAAAGGATGGGCAAGCAGTAGTGGGAAAAGTAGTTTGATAAAAGAAGCAGAGCAGGTAGAACAGGAGGCTAAGGGTGGAAGATCACAATTCAAGGCCACCATGAACTACATAGCACATTCCAGGCCAGCTTGGGATTCACTGTAAGGTCATATCTTTTTTCTTTTTTTAATATTTATTTATTTTGTATACAGTATAAAGAAGGTACTCGATCTCATTATAGATGGCCGTGAGCCACCATGTGATTGCTGACAGTTGAACTCAGGACCTCTGGAAGAACAGCCAGTGCTCTTAACCTCTGAGCCATCTCTCCAGCCCTGTAAGGCCACATCTTAAAACAGAGAGGTGGCTCAGAGATTAAGAGCATTGGCTGCTCTTGCAAAGGACCAGAGTTTGATTTCTAGCCATGTTTAGAATCCACATGGCAGCTTGCAACTGTAACTCTAGTTCCAAGAGATCTGGTACCCTCCATGGGGCACAGCATGCACACAGGGTGCACAGAAATACATTCTGGTAAACATTCATACACAGAAAAATAAGTAAAATCTAAACAGAAAAAAATTAAAAACAAAATGATAAATAAATGAAGGATAAGAGTGGGCAGGAAATGAAAGAGAGAAAAGAACAAGAGGAAATCAGGGGACCACCAAGACACCAGAAGTAT
>PVIH01008694.1:52687-88917 GCA_004025045.1 Sigmodon hispidus
GGGGGGGGGGGGGGGGGGGGGGGGGGAAAGCAAGCACTGAGTGAGTGAGCTGGGGCTGCCACTTCAACCTTCTGTCCCCACCTACAATCTCCCAAGGAGGCGCTGGACTGCCAAGGCTCAGTTGGTAGAGTCTGCTAAAGGCCCTGGGTTCCAGCCCCAACACTGTAGTAAAAAATGCCTAGGATTCTAACGGCTATTATCATACAAAGAAGATAAAAATGCTGGCAAGGATGGGGAGAATGGAGAACTTGTTGAGGTGCTGGGGTCTGAGCTAAGTATAAGAGCAGGCACCTAATAAGTACTAGGCCCTGCATTTGGTCCGCTGCTCTAAAAACAAAAGAAAACAGAAGCTTATCCAGTTGCCATGTGAATTAGTACAACCATCATAGAAAGAAGTTCCTTGGGAAACTAAAAACAGAACTACTATATAATCCACTAATCTTACTACTGGGCATATGTCCACAGTAAATCACTATGTCAAAGAGACAGAGTGCTTGCTGTGTACCGTACCACAATTTGCAATGGCCACAACGTGATAGTCAACACACATGAACATGATGAATGGCTACAGAAAATGTAACACCTACACACAAAAGACTACTATTCAGCCATAGAAAAGAACGAAATACTATCACTTGTAGCTCCATGTTTGGAACAGCATGGCATTACATTCACTGAAATAATCCAGGCACACAGAAGAATACCACAGCACTCCAGTCATGAACAGGAGCTAAAGCAGGTAACAGGCCAGGAATAGTGGCTCACACATGCCCTGGCAACACTCCAGAGGCTAAGGCAAAAAGGCTGAGAGTCTCAGGCCAGGGACTGGAGAGATGGCTCAGCAGTTAAGTGCACTAGCTACTCTTCCAGAGGATCTGGTTCAATTCCCAGCGCCCACATGGCAGCTCACAAGCGTAACTCTGACTTCAGGAAATCCAACATACTCACAGAGACATACATGCAGGCAGAGTACCAATACACAAGAGAAAAATAAGTTACTTAAAAGAAGTCTTAGGGGGCTGGAGAGATGGCTCAGCGGTTAAGAGCACCGTCTGCTCTTCCAGAGGACCCGGGTTCGATTCCCAGCACCCACATGGCAGCTAACAACTGTCTGTAGTTCCAGTTCCAGGCAAACATCAAGGCAAATAAATAAATATAAATAAATAAATAAATAAAGTTTAAAAAAAAAAAAAAAAAAAAAAGAAGTCTTAGGTCAGCCTTGGCAACACAGAGAAAGATCCCACCCAAAAAAGAGAGAGAAAGAACGAACAATAGGTGATAACTGGTGATATTCTAGAAGGGACAAATAGTAATTAATTATACTAGAGCTTATGGGGGGGGTTGGAAAAAGTTGAATTGTAGGTGACAAAATTCATGTATGTCTTTATCATCATCCAACTCTAATTATCCATTCCTTCTCTTTCTCTCTTATCTATCAACTATCTAGGTTTTGAGATCTAGTCTTGTTATGTGGCCTAACCTGGTTTGGGATTTGAGATCCTAACTCAGAGTCAAGATTATAGCCTATAGTCACACTTGGCTATTAAGAAAATGCATTTAAGATGGGTGTGGTGGCACACACCTTTAATCTCAGCACTGGGGGAAGACAGAGGCAGACAGATCTCTGTGAATTCTACAGATCTCTGTGGTCTACAAAGTGAGTTCCAGGGCAGCCAGGGCTACACAGAGAAACCCTATTCCAAAAATCAAAACAAAATCAACCAAACAAAAGCATGCATTTAGCCAAAAGTGATAGTGCATCTCCATAATCCCGGGGTGGGGGGATTATGAGTTCATGGTCAGCTTTGGCTACATAGAGAGTTTGAGGCCAACCTAGGCTACATGACTCTGCTTCAAAACAAAACCAAACCTCATCAGAGGAGCAGACATTGTTTAGATGCCATGCCCTGGGAAAGCATCAGTTTATTACAGAGAAGAGTTATGTGTATGTAGACACACACCCCGCATCACCCCCTCATCATCCCTTCCTCTTGCTGGCTTCCACCACAGTCTCACTGGGAGCTCAGAAAGCACATTTCCTTTGCATGAGCTATCACAGAGAGGAAAGTGATGACAACACTACTGAAGATGCTCTGGGAGCCACAGAGGTTCTGCTGGGCAGCCCAGGCCACAGCCTGGAACACTCCTCCCACACAGCCCTTCTGCTCCCTCCCCTCCACTGTCTTAAGTATTTTTCTCCCAGGCTCCCTTGAAACCCGGCTTATGAAACTGCAGATTTCTGTCCATGGCTTCCCTCTTTCTATTCTCTTCTCTCATCTCCTGGAGCACCATCTGCATAAGGCAGAATGCAGAGTCCTTGCCAGCACCTCAGCTCACCTGTTTTTCTTGTGCTGCATTTACAACCAATGTTTGGTCCACAGTTAAGGCACAAGCATTTGTTGAATGATTTAATACTGTCACTAACCTATACATAATTTAAACATAAATAAAAACAGAGAAAACATACATGTCATATGTGCAATGCTGGGCAATGACTTCAACCTTAGAATAGCCAGGCCAGCAGTGTACTGCTGAGTCATGCCCCCAGTGCAGAAAATCAGCTACCCAAGTCTCCACTGTGTCTCAGGTAGGCAGAGAAAATGCCTACTAGAAAAAGCTTTCACTTTGAGCATGCTTGTGGCCTGTAGCTGTGAATCGTTCTCAAGTTCACTGTATTATACAGTTCCATCTAACATCGAAACACTCTGTTGCAGGGGCTTAGGACCTCATTAAACAGACTGTGAGACCCAGCTTAGAGGTGGGGCTCCTAGCTCCTCCCTCCTTCCCCCTGCCCTTACCTCATGGCTCGTAGTGCCAGGCGAAAGGCCAGATCTGGGTCATGGGGCAGCAGCGCAGCAAACAAGTATCGGGCACAGGTATGCATGGGTACGCTCTCCCGGAAAATCACTTCTCCAAAGCCACTGAAAGGGCCTCCTACAGGGACAAGGTGGACCTCAGTTTCCACTAGCTCTGCGCTCCAGATACATTTGGAGGAGAGGAAGAAGAGAGGAGTCCCTATGCAACACTGTATGGTGAAGGTGAATGAAGCTATGGGAGGAGGCATGCCAGCCCCAGCCACAGCAATAAGGGGAGCCAAATTAGCGGGGAGCCAATAGGGGCAGATCATGGGCGTGGCTACAATATGGGGGCGGGTTCTACAATGTTGAGGGTTGACAGGTCATGGCAGCAAAAACAAAGCTTATTTGCACGGAGGAGAAAGAGGCCAGGAGGCAGGACCTCACACCTGACCCCATAGGGCTATGAGTGGACTGACTCACCTTCCAGCAGCAGCCCAGCCTGCTTGCGAAGCACTTGCACCAGCCGCTCATCCAGCTCTACCTCTTCCAGCAGAGCCAGCAGCTGCTCTTCATTGCGTACCACCTTGTCCTGGGCGTACAGACCCTCAGGCAGGGCCCGCTGCTGCCCTAGCCCCAGCAGTGCTACTTCCAGTGCCAGTGCCAGGTAGGACTCTCCAGGGCTCCCTGGCACTGGCACATGCTGGTAGGCCAGCTTCCGCTTCTCTGTGGCCAAGTCTGGGAGAGACACATCCAAGGCTGCTGAGGTCTAGATATACCCCTACCCTTCAGCCCCAAGCTTGTGACAGAAGTGGAGAGACGTTTAGGGAGAGTCCCAACTCTCTTAGTCCTGGCCAATGGCCCCCTCATTTTGAGAAGGCTAAGTTACTGGCTCCTGGCCCTGGCAGGACACAGCCAAAGCTACTAAGCTTGCTGTGTGACAATATCTGGTTAACAGAGTGGGTGCTGGGCTCCTGCAGGGGTCCTCAGATGGGTACCTGGGTAAAGAGAGTGAGGTTCCTCCTCCAGTCGACAGGCTTCTAGCAGTGCCCTGCAGAGGCAGCCAATGGGATCCAGAGGATGGCCTACCCAGCCTTCAGTGCTTGTGACACAGGTAGCACCTTTTTGGAGCAGTTCTGTAGATGGGAAGAGGTGGACTCTATGAAGCCATCTACTTAAGTTCTTGAGTCTTCCTCTCCCGCTCCACACCAGTCCCCCTATCATCTGCCTGCCTGTGAACAACCAGCTCTCCCTGAAACATGCAAAGCAGTTCTCCCTCTCCCAGCCATAACCCCTTCCCTATCTCTGCAGCCAAGCTCAAATTGCTTTGAGGCCCTCAAAGGCCAATATCAAAGTTCTCCTATGATGGACACCTTAGTGCCCTGTAAGGCTGCTCATCCACTGATCTCCCCTGATCTTAGAACAATGAACTCTTGCTTCTGAGCTCTGCCTGTGCTGTTCCCCGTGTCACTTGGACATTAGAACTCACACTTCTTTGTTCCAGAGCCCATTTTCCCCTCAAACTCTGATTTTATCAGCTTCACTGCCAAGAAATCAGCCAGTATGTTCCTTCTATCCACAGATTTAGTCATAGCATTTTTCCTTTTGTTCAGTGTGCTGTGTCTTTGTGTCAGGTGGTGTATGCGTGCATGTCCCACCCAGATATTGAGGACAAAGTTCTAGATTTGGAGCCTTCTTCCAGCCACCCCTATCTTTTGCACCATGGGCTCTGTGGTGAACCTTCAGTCCTGGAGCCCACCTTCTCAGCTAGAATGGCTGCCAGCAAGGCCCTACAATGTGCCTGTCTTCAACTCCCAGCCCCAGGAACAGTGACATGCCCAGCTTTTATGTGGGTAACTCACACCCTCAGAATCTCATGCATGCACAGTTAGCACTTTACCTGCTGAGCCATTCCCAGCCCTGCTTTTTTATGGTGTTTTTTGTTTTGTTTTTTGGAGACAGGTTCTTACATGGTCTACATGGGCCTTGACCTCTGTCTAGCCTTGAAATTCGGACTTTCTTGTTTCTACTTCATGAGTGCTAGGGTTAGAGGCATGGGCCACCATAGTTGACTTATAAAGTGCTAAGATATAAAATACCTGTAGGCAAGCACTCTACCAAGGGAGCCATACCTACAGCCCTTTTGTTGTGTTTCAAATGTTTATTATGTTTAAAACACAACTCAGTTTGTTCCCTATGTTTAAGAGTGAGCAAATTCTCCATCAAACAGTCCAGTCCTGGGGCTTCTCTTTCCACCATACAAGCATATCCTTGAGGATGACGTAGTGGAAACCTGCCTACTGCAGAATCTGAAGCTTCTACATTTGCCAGCCCCCTCTGCATGAAGAGTGGGAATACCATCATTATTCTATGGCACCTGCCCTGTGAACAGGGGTGGCCAAGTCTAGGTGCAAGATGAGGTTCTGGTGGCAAGTTGTGGTACTTTCTTGGGAACTGGCCCAAGAGCTGTACATACCTGTTAGCAGTTTGACCCGATTCTTACTCTTTTTCTGTTCTTTTTCTTTTCTTTTTTTTTAAACTTTATTTATTTACTTATTTATTTGCCTTGGTGTTTGCCTGGAACTGGAACTACAGACAGTTGTTAGCTGCCATGTGGGTGCTGGGAATCGAACCCGGGTCCTTTGGAAGAGCAGATGGTGCTCTTAACCGCTGAGCCATCTCTCCAGCCCCCCTCTGTTCTTTTTCTTTTGTTGCTAGGACTGAGGCCTAAGGCCTCAGGCATTAATTAATAAGAGGCTTCTACCACATAACTGCACCTGACTCACTGAATTCTCCTACTATACCATGCTTCATTTCCAACCAACAGTGCTTTTTATGATAAAATCATTTCTGTCTTGGATACTGAGAGTGGAAGCTGAGGTGGTACTCAGGCCCTCTTTGCTATCTCTCATGGAGTTGGTGTGTGTCTTGGGCACCTGGGTCCTGGAGCCTGTATCCTCACTCACCTTTTTTTTGCTGCTTGTAGTTCTCAAGCTGGTGTCGCTGCTGTAGCCGCAGAGTGTTGATTATGGCACATGCTAGCCGAAGAGCCTTGTGGGGATAACCATGGGCACGCAAAGTATCCACCCGTGCACAGGCAGTAGGGAAAGGTTCACTCAGCCAGAGTGGGTGGCCCTGAGGGTCAAAGGTTGGCTTGTCACCTCCCATATTGCCAGTGAGACTTGGACCACAGGAGTCACTGGCCAGGATCCTCTGCAAGTGGCTGTCATTCCAGTGTAACTCCCCAGCCTGCAGTGCTCGGCTGAACACTGTATGTCGGAGACTGGTGGCTGTCACCTCCTCCTCTTCATCCTCTGAGCCTACAGGAGGAAATAGTGTTGGAAATACATTGTATATTTAATGAAAATAGTATGAAATATAAGAGGACAGAGCCACCCACAGAGCTAAGCAGAGGAGGCAGAGATCCTCAGGGCAAGCAAATTGTAGCCAGCTTCTCCCACTAGGTACCAACTCAGGGTTCTACCCTAGGCAGGTGATAGAGGTGAATTCTTTTTTTTTTTTTTTTTTTTTTTTAACATTTATCTTTATTTTTATTTTATGTGAATTGGTGTTTTGCCTGCATGTATAACTGTGTAAGGGTGTCAGATCTTGGAATTACAGACAGTTGTTGGCTGCCAAGTAGATGCCGGGAATCAAACTCAGATCCCCCGGAAGAACAATCAGTGCTCCTAACCGCTGAGCCATCTCTCCAGACCCGATGTGAATTCCTGAAGTAAATCTTTAAAGGGAAAGTGGGTGCTGGTATCTGTCAGGAATGGCACACTGGTAAAGGAAGTCCCTTTCCTTCCTGCTAGCCATTCTTGTTCCTTCTCTCCTCAGACTCTTTGCCTCTTTCTAATCCCTTCTATTGTTCTTCCATTTCCCTGTTCACTTGTCTCACCCACTCCCACATCACTGTCCCCCAGCCCACCCCCACTGCCCCACTGGATTGGGTCTTGTCCTTTTCTTATCTATCATCTCACTTTAGCTAACTGGAGACCCAGCAAGCACTGTGTCTCACTACTACTTTTGCCCTTGGCACTTGCTGCCTTTGGCTGGAAGGACAACCAATAGGGCCCCTATCATCTCTCCAGGGGCACACTTCTGAGACAGAGGTTAAGCTGCATGAGTGGTGGTGGTTTTGTTGGAAACAGGTGGGAGGTTCCTCTCCTACCTCTCCTGGAGGTCAAAGTAGGTTGCAGGCTGGGGATGTGGAAGGAGTAGTTGCCTTCTTCCAGTGGACACACATCTAGCTTGTCCCATGTGCCAAGCAGCTGCAGCCAGCTTGACCGCTCCTCTGGTTTGCAGTGGGGGCTCAAAATGACACAGACCCATAAAGCCCCTGAAGAGCAGAGAGACAGATTCAGCATCGGGTAAACATCATTAACATAACACAGGCTACCAAGCAACTCCTGCAGCTTAGGCACATGTCCTACCCTGACATGGGCTGCAGCTCAGTGTCTCCTCACATCCTAGTAAGGAAATAAAATAGGGCCAGTGAGAGGCAGAGTGGGAAAAGTGCTTGTAACCAAGACTAATAATCCGAGTTCAGTTCCCTGAACTCACATATGAAGGAGAAAATGAACCCCACAAAGTAAGTTGTCCTTTGACCTCCACATGTGCATTATGGAATGCCCACACACACACAACATAAAGAAATGTAACTTTTTTTGGGGGGGCGGGGGAGCTGAAGTATGACAAAGAAATTCCACTCATCCTAGGTGGCACTGCATTTAAGTCAGGGTTTAGGGCCTCATGCGTTTTAGTGTTGTTTCCTCCTTATGTTCCACATCTTTGCCTTTTATCATCTGACACAGGGCACAGCTGTAGCAGTGACCAGAGACCCCCCAGCACCTTGGAAGTGGAGGGAGAAAGATCAGGAACTCAGGGTTACTCCTAGCAACACTGTGAGCTGGAGGTCAGCCTGGGTTACACTGAGACCTTTTGCACTGAGACTGAACAGAAAAAATATGCATAGATTCTCTGCAGACACTGTTTTTTTTTAAATTTTTTTTTTTGATTTATTTATTTATTATGCATACAGTTTTACAGAAGAGGGCGCCAGACCTCATCATAGATGGTTGTGAGCCACCATGTGGTTTTGCTGGGAATTGAACTCAGGACCTCTGGAAGAACAGTCAGTGCTCTTAACCTCTGAGCCATCTCTCCAGCCCCGACACTGGTTTTTATAAGGGTCTTGAGCACTCCAGACTTTGTGTCTTAGGGAATTTGGAACCAGTCTTCCAAGGACATCAAGGAATGAAACTGTACAGCACTTAAACATGCATGCATGCATCCTCCTATCTACCACCCATCCTTGCATGTATCTATATGCACTTGCTAGAGATGGAACTCAAGGTCTCATGTGTGCTAGACAAGCCTCCACCTACTGAGTTGTATCTCCAGCTCTAACCATATAATATTAATAATGAGTCTTCCCCACTGAATATTAGTCCCAGGAGAACCAGATTTTGTGTCTTGTTCTCTCTGAGAATTCCAGCACCTAGTAGGGTGGCCAGTATGTTGAAGGTACTTAGTAGTGTTAAGTGGAGGGAGGATTTGGGCACAGGTACTAAAATGAGTGGGAGCAGGGTGTGGGCTTCACCCCAAGGTCCTTACCTAGCTCATCCCACAGCTGCCGGCACTTGTCTGTCATGCCAGCACCCTGTTGCCGCCACAGGGCTAGGCGAGGGTCCTGCAGGAACTGCTCAGTCATGAGGATTAGCATACGTGCTCCATTAGAGTCCCGTGCCCGCAGCATCTCCCGCACCTGTGCAGAGAAGCAGTCAGTAAGAAAGGAAAGAGCACAATAGGACCACTGCGCTGCCCACCCCCAGCCTTGGCACCTTGCTGAACATGGAGCGCAGCTGTTGGCTGGCCCCATAGTGGCCACCATTGGACAGCAGCTGCTTCACCTGCTCCTGGATCTGCTCCTCATCTAGATGCCAGCAGTTGGCATCTTCTGTGCCAGCACCCGCCGTGGGATCTGGAGCACCTGGGGTGAACAGACAAGTGTAGAGTGTAGAGAGAAGGTGTCAGTGCTCCCTCTGTCCACTCCTCTTTGAACAATACTCTATCCCAACAGAAGCAACACCCACCAGTGTGTGTGTCCAGTTACACCAACAATCCACCTTTTGACCCACCACTGTCTATCTTTCATTCTGCTCACTCACTCAGTCACCCATCTGTCCATCATTCCCATCCATCCAAGTAACATCTTAGCCTAGCAGTGGTGGCACATGCCTTTAATCCCATTACATGTAGGAGAGGGGGCAGAGGCAGCTGGATCTCTGAGTTTGAGGCCAACCTGGTCTACAAATCAAGTTCCATGATAGCCAAGGCTGTTACACAGTAAAACCCATCTCAAAAAATCAAAAATAAGGGGCTGGAGAGATGGCTCAGAGGTTAAGAACACTGACTGTTCTTCCCGAGGTCCTGAGTTCAATTCCCAGCAACCACATGGTGGCTCACAACCATCTATGATGACATCTGGTACCCTCTTTTGTACACTGTATACATAATAAATAAATAAATCTTTAAAAAAATAAATAAATCTGTCCATTGGTTTATCCATCTGTCCATCCACCTATCTGTCCCAAACACCATGAGCCCTTCCATTCACTTGGTCAGGTACTCAGTCCATGCATCTATGGAAACACTGTATGCATCCTCTTATTTATTCATCTTCACAGAACACCAGCCATTCATCCATCATCTCACCTGGAACACTGCCTATCCATACAAAGCCAGTTTTGACTCAGCTCCTTCCCTCCATACCAGTTCCTCCATACTCACATCCTAGTTCACTAGTCTGCCTCCAACCCACCTACAGCGTGGATATTAATCCCATGACCCCACCTGCCCACCGTCCTACTTGTCTTACCACTCAGAACACCCACCCTCCCGTTATTCATCAACAGCATGTTGTCCACCTACTAAACTACTCCAGCTCACAAATATGCTTCACTCAAACCCACATGTTCATCCCTAAACACCACTCATCAGTCCCTGGTATATATATACACTTACTGATCTGCCTTTCTTTTTACATTTCCTTTTCTTTATTTTATTCTATTTGGTTTTTCAAGACAAGGTTTCTCTGTGTAGCATTGATTGTCCCATAATTAGCTCTGTAGAACAGGCTAGCCTCACATTCACAGAGCTCCATCTGCCTCAGGCTCTCAAGTGCTGGGATTAAAGGTGTGAGCCACTGTGCCTGGCTACTCACCAGCCTTTCAAAGGGTCCATCAAACCCTTCTCTATCCAGCTGCCCATCTTCCCTTCTAATGATCAGCCAAAATCACCTGCTACTGTGCTCAGCTACACATCTGTTCATCCCCTATATTCTTCCACAACCTACTGAAACCCACTCAGCACTCCACAACTCACTGTAGCTTCTATTACTACTCATTTACCTGCCATCTTCCTACCACAATAACCAAGCAAATTAGCAGCTGACACTCCCTACAACACTTCCTGTCCCATCCATACCTTATCATGACACCCACTTTTTAGCTTTCACCCTGGAATTCTAAGACACTCTACCCTGTGGGGCACCTCATTGAATCCTCCTGCTCTAGCCCACTGCCTGACTTCTCTCTCTCTCTCAACATGACATCGGGTACCACTACATTTCAATCCACCTCTGCCTCTTCAGCCCTCAGATGATAGGCCTGTGCCACCATACATGCTCCATTTCTAATTGTTCAGGTACCCTAGGGTCAAACACCTCAGGATGTGCCTCTTATTAGGTATGTGACACTCTGCAAATCAAGGCATAATGGCACCCACTCTGCTGGCCTCTACATCATGGCCCTTCCTCCACTCCACTCACCATGAACCAGGTTAATCTCAGAGCCTAGCAGGAGGATCTCATCGGCAAGGCGCTGGGCAGTGGGAAGCACCTCAGTGTGGTGTGCACTGATGAGATACTGTACAAACTTCTGAAGTTGATCACGGTTCATTTGTGACAGAGTCTCAGAGATAGGTAGCCGAAGTTCCACCTGGTGTGCATGACGGATGCGGTACAGTGACAGGGCCACCACATGAGCACAGTAGAAGAGATCTCGGTTGTCACAGCCACAGCTCACAGATGTGATCTTGCAGCGATCAAAGCTGATGGAGACATGGTAAAGGTGCTCCGGCTCTCCTGGGGCCCCTAATTCTCGGATGTTTCCACTAAGATGGAACCCTAAGACAAAACACACACTGTGTAAACTGGTCTCCCCAAGACCTGGATGCATAGCCCTACTGAGGAAAGCTAATGCAAATAACTTAACCCATCCATGTACAACAACAATGACCTCCTTATGTGGTTCTAATAAATGAATTACTCATGATAAGCATTTAGAATGGCTTGACATAAAGTTAAGTCTCAAACAAATCCCTATTTTTTTGTGGGAGTGCCTCAATTGTTCTTTGCCTTGTTTGTTTACCTTAGGATTTTTGAGTCAAGGTTTGCCTATATAGCTCTGTCTGTTCTAGAACAGGCTATGTAGACCAAATAGGCCTCAAACTAACAGAGATGTGCCTGCTTCTGCCTCCTGAGTGTTACAACTATGCTGGACTTCCACCTTATTTCTGAGACAGGTTCTCTCTTTGAACAGGAAGCTAGCCCCTCTGACTAGGTTAGCCATGGAGACACCCTTGTCTCTGTCTTATTAGTGCTGGGGTTACAGGCATGCAACACCGTGCTGGCCTTTATAGGGATACTGAGCACTGAACAGCAGGCGCCTGACCAAATGAGCCTTCTCCTTTCTCCTTTGTCCTTATTCTAATCATCACTAAATAGGATTATCAATGTGGAAACCATGTTTGAAATGCTTTGAGTTAAAAGCCCTTTGGTTGCTATGGCTACAACTGAGCTTTAGAAGCTCTGAACTTCATGAGAAGATGCCAAAGGCCTGTGGCACTTGAGGGCAACAGGATAATGGAGCAAGTCCTGGGCAGTCCTGAATGTCTGTCAGGCTCATCCGACTGGTTGGGCAGCCTGATGCAACCTGCGTCATGCAAGACATGGCTTCCTCATACCAGGGGTAGCCATAGGGCCTGTGGCTAGGTTATGCCAAGGCAAAGGGGTAGCAAGGCTGCCAGGATGGGTCGCCACAGCTTAGCCATGACCAGCTATCATGGGAAACCAAGAATAAAGTCTTACTCATTTTTTGGCTCAATCACTACTGGTCCTTCTCTAAGTTTGATGCTAGAGTATAAGGCCTTTTCCGTCATCTTCCTCCCTGTTTCCCCAAACTCAGCCTTCTCTGCTCCTTTTCTCTCCTTCTACTCCAGAACCACCTGGGCCTACTGTCTGAGGTCTGAGCATTCACGGCCTTGGTCTTGTTTACTTTGTAGTTCAGTGGGGGGTTTTTTTGGTGTTTTTAATTTGTTATTTTCTTCATCAGCCCATAATAGTTGTACCTCTTTGTGGTATATGATGTGGTAACTCAATAGGGTATACAATGTATGGTGATCAGATCGGGTAACTGGCTTTTCCTGCTCCTTGAACAGTGATTATTTCTCTATGTTTGGAAGCTTCCAGCTTCTTCCTTTTAGTTCTTTATACAGTACACAATAAATTTTTGTCAACTATAGTCACTCTACTGTTCTATACATGGCTGCAAAACTTTGATCACAATCTCTCTCACAATACAGCTGCCTAAGCCTCAAACTCTCTGTCCCTGAATCTGTGTGAAGGGCTTTTCCCTGGGTCCAGCCACTAAGGCCATGATCATCCTGTTTAGCACTGAGACAGGGTCTCACTATCAAGTCTTAGCTGACCTGGAAATCACAAAGATCCATCTGTTTTTGCCATAGGCATGTGCCACTACACTGAAACTATTTTAGTTTTTGAAGCATTTTCATTGTTTCATCCAGGTTGGTCATGACCTTGAGACCTTGATCCCAGCCTCCTGAGCACTAGGATTACAAGTGTGTGCCACCATATCCAGCCTTAGCATCATCTGTCCCTTGGCCTCTTACTCCATGCATCACATATACCCTCTGAGGTCAGGAACTGGCTCTTCCTAGTGGTTAGACCTCTGGCCCTCCCTGGGACCCTCCTTCCTCTTTCTTTTCCCACCTCTTCTATTCCTCAGTTCACTGAAGTCTGCCTTTCACTTTCAGCTTATGATCCTGTCTTCAAGCCTAGCATGAAGCCCAAGTTCTAGAATTGAATTGTCTCCATGTCTCAATCCCTCTATCAGGCCTCCTCAGAGATCTAAGACCAACTCCCTCTGTCCTCTTCCCCCACTCTCTAGTTCACCTCCCCCCTCCATTCTCCCAAAGTCCTGATCTCTGACATCCACTCTACCTAGCTTTAGTGCTCCCCCACCACTGAAACAGGCTCTTACTGCGACCTTAAGCGACCTCTCCATCACCTGCCTCTGCCTCCCCAGTGCTGTACCTAGAGAATACCACAGTATCTCACCTAACCACATCTGGATCTCAGAGCAGGTGCCTTAGGAGTTCCCCAACCCCTGGTCCACTGTCCCTCCTCCAGCCTGCCCTGATCTCTCTGCCTCCTCCCAGGATAGGGATGCTCACTCACCCACTTGTAGCACTCGATCCACAGCCCCACTCTGCAGCAGGTGCAGCCCACGGGTAAAAGGCACCCGAGTGTCTTGCTCGCCTTCTGGGGGTTGGTAGCCTAGTGATGAGTACATACAGATCTCCCTCTCACTTCGTGGAAAAGACCAGAACACAATGCGTTTCTGAACTGGCTCTGGCACCCGAGAGAACCGCTCCTCCACCTGTGGGAAGAGCTGTTGGGTTAGGAACCTAGGATAGAACCCTGGTGTGCTATTTACAAGCCAACTGGCCTTTCTGAGTCTGTTTTCCCAAGTGTAAACCAGGAATGTGAGAACTAACCATTCTGTGGAATTTGGAAGATAAAATGGATACCCGTGAGCCCAGCATGGTGGTGCATCTTGAAATCCCAGCTACTTGGGAGGCTATATTGAGCCAAGTAGTTCAAGGCCAGCTTGGGTAACACAGCAAAACTCCCAGCAACCAAATAGCTTTCAATACAATAGTATTTATTTACAATGGTGCTCAGAGTTAGCATTCTAGAAGTTTTTACAGCCAGTTTCTCAGGGGACTGGGGTAAAAACCTTCTACAGCTTGGACATTGTGGGGACAAGAAGATGGATAGGCGTGTAAGAATAACCAAGGACAAGAGTCCTTGCTTTCCTCTGTCAGTCCTTTATGAAAATGGCTTCTTATCCTTACAGGGACAGCACTGGGTCACTGTCATAACCTCAGATCCTCAGGCTCAGGGATGAGACAAACTTATCTCTTCAGGATCTCTAAGCCAAGGAGCTCCCAAGACCAGCTTCACCCTGGGTTTTCTTTCCCCACCCCTTCTCTGAGAAAAGCCCCTAGGAGAGAGGGGCTGCCCTATTGTTCCCTGTGGGCTCCAAGGAACAGAATCAGCTATTTGAGGTTGTGTTCCTATCTGAGCTGGCTTGTCACTGGCTGGGTGACCTTGGGCAAGTTTCTCAACCTCTCTGTGCCCCAGTTTCCTCAAAGTGAGAGCAACTCCCAAAGGATTCCAGAAGCTTTCCAGAGTTCTCTTAGCACCAGGCAGAGGCAGGGTGATCTGTGGGAACCTGAAGATGGTTTAGGGTTATTCTGAGCATGTCACACAGGGTAAACAGCACAGAAGCCCTACCCAGGTTCCCAGGAGGAGGGGGAGTCAGTGACTGGGCTCCTGACAGTTGGCAGATGACTAAGGAGGGATTTCCCGGTCATGAATCAGCCTGTTCAATCCACAGTCAGCCGAAACCCACCCAGCCTAACTCGGGAAGAGTTGCTGAGCACAGAACATCCTCGGAGTCAGACTAGAAGACGCCTGTTTGGGGCTGAGAGGAGTCCCTGCAGCTTCCCATGGTCTTGGGGGAAACTAAGGGATGGGAGAGGGGACTTTCAGGGTCCCACCCACGAGTCACAGAGTAGGTGTCCCTGCCCAGGTACCCCAATCTTGGCTCTGGAATGACTCGAGGGAGGAGGAGCACAAAGCCCTTCCCTCCTGACCCTGCCTCTTGTCCCACAGCCTGGTGGGCTCTGGAGGCTGGAGCACGGGGATACAGGGGCGTCTGGGGTAGGCCCCTCAGAGACTGGGGCTGTCTCCCTGGAGGGAGGCAGGGATGGGGCAGTGTGGGTCCCTGGGCAGGTGTCCTCTCAGGGACAGAAGCGGCCTGAATGGGGACCCAGTGGGTCGCAGACGGAGAGGCGCGGGGCGCGGGGCCGAGGGGGTGCAGGGAGGCTGGCCGCTGAGGAGGGGGCGAGGTCTGAGGCCTGGGGCAGGCCGGGGCCTCACCTGCTCGAAAGCCCAAGTCTCGGCCACCCGCTTGGCGCTGAGGTCCAGCAGCGGCTCTGGGCGACCACGACGGGCCCCGGTCCCAGGATCGTCCCCCGGGGGGCAGCCCCGGCTGCGCTTGGCCGCCGGGGGCTCCATCCGGCCGGGCCGGCCGGGAGACGCGGCCCCTTTAAGATTCTTCACAACAATGAAGCTGTCTCCGCGGCCGCTGCCTCCTCAGCCGAAGCCCCGCCCCCGCCGCCCTAGCTCTCCATCACCATTGGCTGTCTTTTCGAACCCGCCTCCTAGAGCCCGCTGTTCATTCGACATCCTCCACGTCAGTCTCCTCGGTTTCATCCAATGAAAGGTTGCAGGGAGAGGCGCTGTCCATCACGGAGCGGTATGACCCAATCAAAGCGAGGGGCCCTCGCGGCTCGGCCTTGTGAGGAGTTTCGGGGCGGGGCGGCCCCAGGTTCATTCACAACATTCCTCCCCCGCCCCCATGGGCCGGCCGAGGAGCCCGGAGCTGGGGCTGCGCCTACGCACGGCTTTGTTTACGGAGGGTCGCTTCCGGGCGCCTAGGGCCCCGGCCGACTCCCTCCGGGCTCTGTGACCCCAGAAACTCCGGCACTCTCTCTGACCCGTACTGTGTGGATGTTTTGGGAGCCGACCGGGGCCGGCGCAGCCTTCCTAGCAGCGATTGTGGGCTCTTAAAGGCGACACACTCTCTACGTATGCGAACTGAAATTGCCCACTTCCTCCTATGAGAATGACAGTTTCGTTTAGATCAACTTAATGTATGTCAAATTCCCACCTCGAGTCGCTTCCCCCCCCGACTCAGCTTATGTTATCCATAGCCGAGAAGCCAAGCACCTTCTTTGGCACCCTTCCTCATGCCCATCCCTATGAAATAAGAGTGTCCTGCGTTTTCCTACCCTCATGGCCTCTCCAACATCATTTATTCATTCTGTCCAGGATTATGCTCCACCCTCTCTCATTACCTCTGGCTCCCCCAACCTCCTTCTCTCAGCAAGGTCTCATTATGTAACCAGGGTTAGTATCCTGATTGGAGATCTAGCTTCCTCATCCTTCAGTATGCTGGGATGCCAGGTTTATGTCAGAATAAGGAGGTTGTTAACTGTCTCTCTGGGCTCTGAGTTCCATGGAGCCCCATGGAGACGAGTCAGCACATAGTGAAGAACCAGGGAAGCACCTCCATTTTGAGCAAGTCCCTAACCCCAGCTTGAAACAGGCCTGAGTTCCAAAGTTACTCACTCCATGGACTCCAAAGTACAAAGTCAGAATATCCCAGCACAGGAGATAGTCTATAAAAAAGGTTTTGACAAACAGCCGGCTAAGATAACAGGAATTCTGGAAAGTCTCTAAAAACGAGCTAATCAGAATTGTACCCATACTGAGACCCCTGATTGATGTGTAACTTTGTGGGTTTTGCCTTTAAAACTGAGCTTGCAGAGGGCCGGGTACCTCCTGCAGCCTCTGCTACAACTGTGCACTTGACGAGGACTGTGCTGCAGCTTGTATTTCTTTTCAGTAAACCTGTGGTGAGCACTAACCCCGGTTACGGGGGAGGGATAAGAGTCCAGACAATCGTAAGACTTGGTAAGCCACACGTTTACTTAATGTATCAATTAAATCAAGGTTACATTAGACAATATCACAACACACAAGTCTCTCTCCCGACTCCTGGAAGGGAGAAAGGAGGGTACCTTTGCTTCTCGAGCTGGCTCCTTGAGGATTGGTCTTCTTCCTCTGGATCTCCCTGGAACTCCCTCTGGCAGCCATTGGTAGAGTCACCCTGGGAGGTCCTCTGGTGAAGAAGAGTCTTCCTGCATCTGCATAGGTGGCTGGTAGGTGGAGCTCTGAGGGTCCATCTTTAGTATTCTTAAGTGGGTGCTCACACTTACTTATCTATCTTGTGCACACTTGTTCCCTTATTAGTTTCCTAATTATGTCACTCTTTTTTTTTAAAGATTTATTTATTATGTATACAGTATACAGAAGAGGATATCACATGTCATCATAGATGGTTGTGAGCCACCATGCGGTTGCTGGGAATTGAACTCAGAACCTCTGGAAGAGTAGTCAGTACTCTTAACCTCTGAGCCATCTCTCCAGCCCCAACATCACTCTTTACTTATCAATTTCCTACATACAAGGCATACATGTTTTCACTGAATTTGTTTATACTTTCACTCTTGACTTAGGTTGTTTACCTCTGGTCTTACAGACTGCTCCTTACAAAACCTTGCTTTTGCATTTTGGAGACTTCACATTTCTGATGGTCTCTTCAGGGGTCTCATGTCCAGGACACAACATTTGGGGGCTCGTCTGGGATCCCCAGAGGCCTTCCAGATCCCAAACTCTGAAGGTGTACAATAGCGGACTGGGTAAGTTTACTCTGACTGTCCGTTTTCTCATCTGTGTTCCTCTTCTATTCTCTGATTGTTGCCTGCAGCATCCACATCTGGAAGATTTCACTTTGGCTAACACACATGTAAAGCATACCTGGAGGAATTGGGAGAAGCCCCTTCTCCTCATCTGGGCTGGGGTCTCCAGTCTGAAACCCTGTTCCATCTGGTGGAGACTTGGACCTCCTAGCTCCAAGGCCTCTGAACCATGGTACTCTGTTACAGGCCCTTGTTTTCTGTCTTGTCTGACTGTCTTGTTAGTAAGTGTGATTTGTTACATTTCTGTTCATCTTTTGTTTGTCCATGTACCAGGCTGGACCATGGAGAATACTTCATCCTTCCCTCTAGACCTGACCTTGGCTCATTGGAAGGATGTAAAGGAGGTTGCTCACAACAACAGCATTAAGCAAAATAAATGGATAACTTTTTGTTTCTCAGAATGGCCCGCTTTTGGCATCTGCTGGCCACAGAAAGGGACCTTTGACTACAGAATCATTCATGGAGTGAGGAAGTCATGTTTAGACCATGAACAGGCTATCCAGATCAAATCTTCTACAAAGTTACTTGGAGGGGACTCATTGACTGGATTGAGGGCAGCTGCTCATAGGTCCTGACCCCAAACCTACTGCCCTCTCATTAACATCTCCGCCTCACAGGTGCTCTCTGGGAGGCCCTGAGTCATCCAAGGGGGAGCAGAAGAGTCTGAACTTTTTCCTCTGTCCTACACTCACCCTCAGCCAGCTAATCCTCCACCCAACCCACAGTCCCAACTAGAACCACCATTACAGGGAGGGGCCAGCCCAGGTAATTCAGACCTGCAGGGGAGCCACCCATCCCTGACCCTGTGACCATCAGTGCCTACTTCCCTACCACCCATCCTGATTGGGACTATAACACCAAGCAATGTAAGGAGAGACTCCAGGTCTACCACTAGGCTCTGTTGGCAGATCTCAAAATGGCTGCCTGAAAGCCAGCTAATATGGCCAAGGTTTATGACATCATGGGAGATGAATGAGAGTCCAGCTGCCTATTTGGAGCGCCTGTTAGAGGCCTTCTAGCAGTACATACCATATGATCTTGAGAACAAGGAGTCGGCTCACATGGTGATGATTGCCTATACTAATCAGGTGGCTCCAGAGATCAAGAGGAAGTTACAGTCATTGGAAAGATTAGGCGAGAAGTCTCTTAGGGAACTAGTGGCAGTGGAGGAAAAGCTTATATAACATAAGAGAGACAAGTGAACAGAAAAAGAGGGGCAAGGGAAAGAGAGGGTGCAGCAAGAGGAAAAAAGAGGGAAGAAGCAAGAGAAAAGTTTAGCCAGGGTGCTAGAGAAACATCGGGCTCAGCATAGAGAGGAATTAAAGGAGATCCTTCTGGGAGTTGAACTGATCAGACCACACCAAAACGGTAACCAGCAACCTCGACCCAAGCCTAAGGTAGGAAAGAACCAGTGTGCATATTGCAAGGAAGAAGGGCATTGGGCAAGAGACTGTCCCCCCAAAAGGGGAGGATGCCACCAGCTACCCTATGCTCTCTGTAACCCTGGAGGAAGACAGTGACTAGGGACATCAGGGCCCAGACCCCCTCCCTGAGCCTAGGGTAACATTGAGAGTGCAGGGAAACCAGTAAGATTCATGGTGGACACAGGGGCGGAGAATTCCATCCTGCTGACACCAGGTGGACCCATGTCGACCAGGAAAACCTGGGTACAAGGGGCCACAGGCACCAAACCTTATTCATGGACTACCCGAAGAATGGTGGACTTGGAAATAGGACAGGTAACCCATTTGTTCCTTATTATTCCAGGGTACCCCTACTCACTATTAGGCTGGAACCTTTTGTCAAAAATGAAAGCCCAGATCCATTTCTTGGGCAAAGGGACACAGTTGTTACATCAAAATGGAAAACTAGTACAGGTGTTGATGATGACTAGCCTGTCTGAGGAATATAGACTCCATCAAAAGTCAGCAGCCCTGAGCCAGAAATTGAGAAATGGTTGTAGACGTTTCCCCTAGCATGGGCTGAGATACTTAGGGCATGGGACTACCAGCACAGACCTTCAATAGATTTGGAAGTCCGGGTGGACATGGACCCAGTCAAAGTCAGACAGCACCCCATGTCTCAAGAAGTGAAGAAGGGAATAACCCCCACATACGGAAGTTATTAACCCTTGAGGTACTGAAGTCGGTTCAGTCTGCCTGGAATACTACACTGTTACTGGTCAAAAAGCCCCACGCTAATGACTACCAACCAGTGCAAGACCAGAGAGGTAAACAAAAGGGTGGTAGGCGTACATCCCACTGTGCCAAACCCTTACACCCTACTGAGTACATTGGCTTTGGATTGACAATGGTATTCAGTCTTAGACCTAAAAGATGCCTTCTTTGGCCTGCCCCTGGCCCCCAAGAGCCAGCAATATTTTGCCTTCGAGTGGCATGATTCAGAAATCGGAATCAGCAGCCAATGACGTGGACTAGACTGCCCCAAGGGTTCAAGAACCCCCCACCATCTGTGATGAGGCCCTCCACAAGGATCTGAGTGAGTACAAAACCCAAAACCCTGATATAAACTTGCTGCAATATGTGGATGACTTGTTGGTTGCAGCTGCTGATAGAGAAGCCTGCAGGAAAGGAACCGAGAAATTGCTACAGGCCCTGGGAGACTTGGGTTATCGAGCTTCTGCCAAGAAAGCTCAGATCTGCAGATCACAGGTAATGTACCTGGGGTGTGTTCTTGAAGAGGGTCAGAGATGGCTCTTGGATGCTCACAAGGAGACAGTGTTAAAAATACCCACTCCTAAGACTGTCAAGCAGATGAAGGAATTCCTGGGCACAGCAGGTTCTGCTGCCCATGGATCCCAGGGTTTACTGAACTTTCTAAGCCTTTATATGAGGCCACCAAAACACATCCAACTTCACATGGACGGAAGAAAGACAGAGGGCGTTTGATGCCCTGAAGCAGAAACTCTTAGAGGCCCCAGCTCTTGGACTCTTGATATAAACAAACCCTTTTACCTGTTTATAGATGAGAGTAAAGGGATAGCGAAAGGGGTACTCGCCCAGACCATAGGGCCCTGGAAGAGACCCGTGGCATATCTATCCAAGAAACTGGATCCCATGGCCACAGGATGGCCCCCTGCCTTCATATCACAACTGACATGGCAAGGCTGGTCAAGGATGCTGATAAACTAACTTTGGGTCAAAACTTAATAATTGCCACCCCATATGCCCTGGAGGTAGTCCTTAAAGAGCCACCCAACCGCTGGCTGAGCAATCCAGAACGACTCATTATCAAGTCTTACTTCTCATCCCCACCAGAATAACATTCCAGGTGCCCACGGCCCTTAGCCAGCCACACTGCTGCCAGACCCTGGCCTTGAGCACTGTTTCATGACTGTGTGGACAGACTGGCTCAAGCCCACTACATCCGCCCAGACCTGCTGGACTCACTGTTGCCAGATGGGGAGGAAACCTGGCTTACGGATGGCAGCAGGTATGTGTGTGATGGACAATGCAGGAGCAGCAGTGACCACCACTTTGGGCGTCATCTGAGCGGAACCCCTACCAGCAGGCACTTCCACCCAAACAGCAGAATTGATCACCCTAACCAAGGCTTTGAGACTAGGGAAGGGGAAGAAACGGAACATCTACACAGATAGCAGATATGCCTTCCCCACTGCACATATCCATGGGGCCGTCTACAGGGAAAGAGGCTTGCTGACAGCAGAAGGGAAGATGATCAAAATAAACAGGAGATTCTGGCGCTCCTGCAGTCTAAATGGGAACCCACAAAAGTGGCTATTACCCATTGCTCAGGGCACCATAAGGGGCAGGACCAATTCAGACAGGCAATAACCTGGCAGACCAGACAGCCAGAGAGGTGGCGTCCACTCTGAAGGTATCCCCCAATCTTGGTGGATCCTGGGGCTAGAAGTCTGCTGCAGACCCCTCAATACACTCCAGCTGACTTAACCTGGATATGTACCCTGCCAATGGCCCACATAATAGAAGACTGGTGGAGAACAGCAGATGGATGGATCATTCTGCCAAGAGAAATAGGACTGGAAATACTCAGAAAGATTCACCAATCATCCCATCTGGGCATCCAAAGGATGCAAAATCTACTAAGACAGACTAGCATAAAAATACAAAATGGTAGGGGATGGAGAGATGGCTCCGAAGTTAAGAGCACTAACTGTTCCTCTGGAGGACCTGAGTTCAATTCCCAGCATCCACATGGCAGCTAACAACTGTCTGTAATTCCAAGATCTGGCACCCTTACACACCCTACATGTATAAGTTTTGCCTTATATATGTAGGCAAAACTCCAGTTCATATAAAATAAAAATATTAAAAAAATACAAAATGGTAACCAAGCTATTGAAGAAATAGTATCCAAATGCCATGCTTGCCTGATGACTAATGCCTTGCCAACCCCTTCCAACTCTGGTGCCAGACAAAGGGGGACTCGACCAGATATGTAATTCGACCAGATATGTACCGGGAGGTGGATTTTACTGAAATCAATCCAGGAAAATGTTGGATTTAAATACTTTTAGTGTTTATAGATACCTTCTCTGGATGGACTGAGGCATACCTGACCAAGCATGAAACAGCCAATGAAACTCAGGCAAAGAAACTGATAGAGGAGATCCTACCCAGGTACTGTTTTCCAGACATGACAGAGTCAGACAACGGCCCTGCTTTCATCTCTCAGGTAAGCCAGAGAGTAGCCACTGTACTGGGGACAGACTGGAAGCTTCATTGTGCTTATAGACCCCAGAGCTCAGAACAGGTAGAAAGGATGAATAGAACTTTAAAAGAGACCTTGGTTAAATTAACCATGGAGTCTGGCAGAGCAGACTGGGTGACTCTTCTCCCCTTTGCCTTATTTAGGGTGTGTAATTCACCCTATCAGATAGAACTTACCCACTTTGAAATCATGTATGGGAATGGCCACCTATGAAACCAAGCTTATAGACCGAGCTGGTTGCCTCCCTGGATGACCAGGACCTTCTGAATGCTATTTGGAAGCTCCAACTCACCCACCAGGGCATATGGCCAAAACTTCGTGCCATTTATGAGGCTGCCTTTACCCTAGCCCCTCATAGGTTCAAACCAGGAAGACTGGCTCCTGATCCCTAAAACACCAGCATCAGACCTTGGAATCAAGCTAGAAAGGACCCTATGTCATCATCCTGACCACACCTGGGCTCATCACTCCCACACTCATCTGACAGACCCATTTGCCCTTCTGAGAGAACATAAGGACGAAACCTGGGAAGCAGGTATCCAGACACCCCTCCAACCCGCTGAAACTCAAGCTCCGCTGCCAAAAGGAAGGAGACCTGCATTGCTCCTGCTGCTCTTGCTCCTGACAGCCCTCCAGCGGCATAAGCCACCTGAACAACCCACAAGCACCCTGGAACCAGATCTGGCTTATCGTCAGTGAGGAGGTCAGAATCATAGTGAGCTCCACCTCCTCCACAACCAACCCAAAGGATACCTGGTTCCCGGACCTATAGGCAGATCTCTGTGATCTGACACCAGGGACATGGTACTTGGACTCAGCCAGGATGCCAATGGGGTGCAGATGTGTTGCACAACACAGGCCAAGACCAAGACTCAGGGACTCAGGTACTATGTGTGTTCAGCTCACTCCAGAAGTAGAGGTTGGGTACATAAATGTGGGGAGCTCAAAGATGCCCATTGTGCTAGCTGGGGTTCTGAGTCAGCAGGACACATATGGTGGGATCCCTCTATAAAAGGAGATTTGATTACAGAAAGGCAGGTACCACAGAAAAGCCTTGAATATTATGACAGGGAATTTTACCCTAACAAATGACCCTAACCTTTCCGGTCATATCATTTACCAACCAAGGAAAGAAAGCAGACTGGACTACCAGTAAGTCCTGGGGATTATGAATGTATCGCTCTGGATGTGACCCTGGCCTGACTTTTACCATCCAGCACATGCTGTCCCCAATAAAAGCAGTGGTAGGGCCCACAGCAGTACTCAATCCTCCCCAGTAGGAACAGCTTGAGCCCAAGAAGCCCAGCGCTACAAATGAGCCCCACTACACCACCCCAAATCACACTGCCCCTCCATAGGGCACTACTCTCCCACCCAGTTTGGTGGACAGAGACTGCTCCTGAAGTCCTACTTGCTCCTCAGTGCCACCAGCCTAGTTTGACAGCATCCTGCTGGGTCTGCTATGATACACAACCCTCTTTTTCTATGAGGGGGTGGCAGTAATGGGCAAATATAGTACCTCCACTGACCACCAGCACTGCTGCTGGCAGACCAAAGCTTCACTAACGCTCCAACAGGTAGAGGGCCAACAAGGTCTGTGCATAGGACAGGTCCCACCAAAGTACTGGTCCACTGCAGCCACACCCAGCCACTTGGGAGCCTTGAACGACACATGGTGGACATGTTCCTCCAGGCTGACCCTGTATGCACATGTCACGGTCCTCAATAAGACTCAAGGGTTTTGTGTATTCGTCAGGCTAGTACCACACTGAGGAAGACCTGCACAACCTAATTGAACATGCAAACCCCCGCTGCTTTAAGAGAGCCAGTTACAGCCCTTACCCTATCTACTACTAGAGGCTCTCCTAACGGGACTAGGGACAGGAGCTGCATCTCTAATCACTCAGCAACAGCACTATTGCAGCCTCCACCTCTCCATTGACACAGATATACAATAGTTAGAAAACTCCACTTCACACCTCCAGAACGCCTTGTCTTCCCTAGTGGAGGTGGTTCTGCAGAACAGGAGAGGACCAGACCTCATTTTTCTGAAAGACAAAGGATTGTGCTCTGCACTAAGTGAGGAGTGCTGTTTCTATGTGGATCACATGGGCTGTAAAGGAATCCATGGCCAAGGTACAGAAAGGATTATCTAAAGAAAAGAGAGAACATGAGGCCAGCCAGAGCTGGTACTCCAAGTCCCCTGGTTCACTATCCTGATCTCATCCTTCACAGGACCCTTGATACTCTTTCTCCTGGCCATCACCTTTGGGTCCTGTGCCATAAATAGACTACTCTAATATATGAGGGAGCGATTAGAGACAATCCAGTCTACGGTACAGAGAACCCAAGGCTATATGCCTATAGCCAAAAGAGACATAGAGAGGGATACTTAGAAGCCAGAACTAACTGTCTAAACCCCATGATTGGGTTCTACTAGACCCATGAGAAGGGGGAAATGAAGAACCAGGGAAGTGCCTCCATTTTGAGCAAGTCCCTAACCCCAGCTTGAAACAGGCTTGAGTTCTGAATTTACTGCTGACATAGGTTCCAGGGACTTGAAAGTACAAAGTCAGAACATCCCAGCACAGGAGAGAGTCTATACAAAAGGTTTGACAAACAGCCAGCTAAGATAACAGGAATTCTGGAAAGTTCCTAAAAAACGAGCTAATCAGAATTGTACCCATACTGAGACCCCTAACTGATGTGTAACTTTGTGGTTTTTGCCTTTAAAACTGAGCTTGCAGAGGGCCGGGTACCTCCTCTACAAGCTACAATGATGGCTTGATGGGGTCCTTGAGCGGCTTGTATTTCTTTTCAGTAAACCTTGCTTTTGCATTTTGGAGAGTTTGCATCTCCAGGGGTCTCATGACCAGGGCACAACAATGGAACAGTGCCCCATATACAGCAGATGCTCTGTCTAGGACCTGCTGACCCAGCCAGTTTATGATGTGATTCCATTTAGTTGACATGATCCTCAAAGCAGGAAAAACCTAAGCTAGTCCCCAGAAGCCAGCTAGGAACTCTTTTTCCTCTCTAGACCTCACAACTGCACTATCTGGCACTGGTCCACTGTTTCCTCCTGGACCTACCCCTTGCTTGATGGCAACTAATAGCTGCTAGTGGCCTGTGAACCCTTCAAACAGGGCTGGTTCAAGTGGGGCCATGCTGTAGGGGTAAAGAACACACTAGAAGAATTGGAGAGATGGTTAAGAGCACACTGACTGCTCTTCCAGAGATCCTGAGTTCAATTCCCAGCAACCACATGGTGGCTCACAACCATCTATGATGAGATCTGGTTCCCTCTTCTGGCCTTCAGGCATGCGTGCAGACACAACACTGTATACAATAATAAATACATAAATCTTTAAGAACACTGGTTAATCTTCCAGAGACTTGGATTTGATTTTCAGAACCAACAGTGGCTTGCACTGCCCTGAATCAGGTCAGGGGATGTTATATCCTCAGTGGGACCCTGTCTCAATTAGCAGCAGCAGCAGCAGCAGCAGCAGCAGCAGCAGCAGCAGCAGCAGCAGCAGCAGCAGCAGCAGCAGCAGGAGTAATGTCTTTCTTCTTTCTCCATATCCCACCAAGGTTTCTCTGTGTAACCCTGAACTCACTGTTGACCAGGCTGGCCTTGAACTCAGAGAGATCCACCTGCCTCCTGAGTGCTAAGATTAAAGGTATGTGCTACTTGACCCAGTTTGTCCTTGCTTTCTATAACACTGATAAAGACCATGACCAAAAGCAACTTGGATGTAGAGGGCTTATTCGGCTTACATGTCCACATCAAGTCCATTGAGAGAAACCAGGGCAGAAACTCAAGGCAGGAGCCTGGAGGCAGGACCTGAAGCAGAAACCACAGAAGAATGCTGTTCACTGCTTGTTCCCTCTGGCTTCCCAGACTGGTTTCTTATATAACCCCTGACAGCCTATCCACAGTGGGCTGTGCCTCCCCATCAATCATCAATCAAGACATGCCCCACAGACTTGCTTATAAGCCAATATGATGCAGGTGTTTTTCTCCCTTGATGTCCCTATTTCCCAGGTGACTTTAGCTTTTGTCTAGTGAAATAATAATAATAAAACTAACCAGCACAAAGAAATCTTTATTAGGATTTTGAGACAGCATCTCTGTACATAGCTCTGGCTGTCCTGTAACTCACTAGGTAGACCAGGCTGGCCTTGAACTCAAAAGATCAGCCTTCTTCTGCCTCCCAAGTGCTGAGATTAAAGGCATGTGCCACCATGCCCAATATGAAAAAATATTTAAAAGACTTTTATGATGAGATGGCTAGCTTAGTGCTTCTCAACCTTCCCAATGACGTACTTGTGTGTGTTACCCCAACTGTAACGTTATTTTTGTTGCTACTCCATAACTGTAATTTTGCTACTGTTATAAATCATAACGTAAATATTTTTGGAGATAGAAGCTTGCCAAGGGGGTTGTGACCCACGAGTTGAGAACCAGCATTTTATCAGGTAAAGGTGGTGGCCACCAACCCTGAGGACCTAAGTTTAATTCCTGGGATCCACATGGTAGGAGAGAACTGACTCCTGTAGGTTTTCCCCGATTTCCACACATGTACCCATGGCACGTGCATTTCCTACCAACACAATAAATAAAATAAAAACTTTAAAGCATTTTTAGACCGCCAGGTATGGTGGTACATGCCTGTCACCTGCTGGGTGCTGACTCAATAGCTTAGGCACAAGCATCATGAGATACATATTAAGATCCTGTTTCAAGGGCTGGAGAGATGGCTCAGTAGTTAAGAGCACTGGCTGTTCTTCTGGAGGACCTGAGTTCAATTCCCAGCATCCACATGGCAGCTAACAACTGTTTGTAGTTCCAAGATCTGACATCTTTACACAGTTATACATGCAGGCAAAACACCAGTTCACATAAGATAAAAATCAATATTTTTTTTAAAGATCCTGTCTCAAAACCAAACAAAAGCAAGAGGAACTGGGAGGAGTGGTGGTTCAGAGCACTGACGGCTCTCCCAGGATCCCCACTGAACTCAAGACCACACAGCAGTTCACAACCGCCAGAACTCCAGCTCCGGGGGCTATCATTCTCTTCTGGTCTCCAGGGACACCAGGGACACACACGATGCACAGACATACATTTAGGCAAAACATCCAAACACATAAAACAAAATAAATTCCAAACATCAAAAATGCAACAAGCTTATCACGGTGATTTTAATCCAAGCATATTAGTATTTTTTTTTTTAAACTTTATTTATTTGCCTTGGTGTTTGTCTGGAACTGGAACTACAGACAGTTGTTAGCTGCCATGTGGGTGCTGGGAATCGAAGCCCGGTCCTCTGGAAGAGCAGAGGGTGCTCTTAACCGCTGAGCCATCTCTCCAGCCCCCGCATATTAGTATTTTTATAATAACTATCTTCCTCTAATATTATAATTATTATTTAATTTTTTTAAACTTTATTTTGCCCCGACCCGCGGGGCGTCAACATGGGAGACTACCTACGAGAGAGAATGAAGGGAAGGGAGACGCAAAGGAAGGCAGCAGGTCAAACGGGATTCTGATCGAGCTGTGATTTATTGCAATTCTATACATGCTTATATAGTAGAATATGGGGAGGGGGCAATCTTCAAACACCTGCAGGAAGCTGGCCAGGGGAGCAGGATATTGGCAGGGTAAAAGGATGACTGGTCTTGCTTCAGGGGAGAGTTGCTAGGTAACCTAACCATAGAATATTCTTGCTATTCTATTCTTTAGAGCTACCTTTAAGGGAGGACTGCTACATAACTTAGCCACAGAATGTTCCTGTTATTGTATTCTTTAGAGTTACTTCTCTGTTACTGTGAAGCAAACCAGAACATCTCTTTTACTTTGGGAAAAACATCTATTCTACCTGGGAGAACATCTATTTTACTTGGGAGAATGTCTATTCTACTTGGGAGAACATTGTGCTGGCTCAGTGGTTGGTTTCTCAGTCAGTTCCCACGGGAGCCTTAGCTAGAGGCCTAGAGGCTCAAGCCAGGGTCTTGGTCCCTGACATTATTTATTTATTTTATTTGCCTTGGTGTTTGCCTGGAACTGGGAACTGAAACTACAGACAGTTGTGAGCTGCCATGTGGGTGCTGGGAATTGAACCTCGGTCCTCTGGGAGAGCAGTCAGTGCTCTTAACCACTGAGCCATCTCTCCAGCCCCTATTATTATTTTTAAAATTGCTTATTTATCATCATATCATGTGTGTGGAGATCAGCGTTGTGGGTCAGGTGGGTTGCAGGAGTCAACTCTGGCCTCCAGGTTTGTTCCAAAAGTGCATCTGCCTCTTGAGTCATTTCAGCAGATCTCCTTCATATTATTAAAAAAATGTTTTTGAGATTTTACTTAGATCTATTTTATGTTTGAGTGTTTTGTCTGCATGGGCATCTGTACACTTCGAGGTGCCTGCCCATGGGGCCAGAAGAGGCACTGGGCCCTTGTAGCAGCAGGCTCTTCACCTGCTAAACTACCATGCTGTATTTTTGTTGAACTTAGCTGGCCTTAAGAAGCCACTGCCTTGGGCCGGCAGAGTGGCTCAGCAGATCAAAGTGCCTGCTTCCAAGCCTAATGACCAGTGTTTGATCCCAGAGCCTGAAGGCTCAACAGAGAAAACTGAATCTTACAAGTTGTCATTGGACTTGCACACACACACACACACACACACACACACACACACACACACACTGTGGCACGTGCACACATATGTACACACAGATACAAAATGAGTAATGACGTAAGTACAGTGCTAGCTATGCTTGCTAGGCCCAGGCTTCCATTCTCAGTAACAGAGGAGAAGGAAGAAATGGTGGGGTAGATGAAACCCTCAAAGCCTAGCCTCAACGACAGTGACAACTGCCCTCCATTTCTTAGATGATGAAACTGAGACTTGTCCCTCAGCAGGGCGAGGTAGCCTGGAAGGCCTGGAAACCTCAATTACTGGGTAGCTTTATTTTTAATTTTCAGTTTGCAGATTGGGATAGCTCCATGCTGAGCATGCTGGGGCAAAAAACAGACCCAAGAAGAGTGCCATGGTGAGGGAAGGATGGGGCTTAGGGTACCCTCTTCTGAGTGGGCCTCAGGGGCTGATCATACTCCTGGGGAGCAGTCATCAAGTGTCCTGACCATGAACATCACTCAACACAGGGTAAGGACAGCTTTTATATTTCATTTCATTTATTGACATGGGATCTCAATGGACCAGACTGAGCTTGAACTCACTGTATTTCTCATCGACCTTGAATTTCTGATTCTTTCGTCTTCATATTTTCAGGCTACCACCTGGAGATTGTCCAATGCTAGAGATCATCCCAGGTATTCATGCTCTCAGCAAGTGCTCTGCCAACTAAGCTCTAAGTTTTGAGACAGGCCTTACTATGTAGCTCTAACTGACCTGGAATTTGCTATGTAGTCAAGGCCTGAACTCCTGATGTTCCTGCCCCAGTCTCACGAGGGCTGAGATGACAGGTTGATTCCAGAATGCCTGGCTATTTATTTCCTTTTTTCTGTCATAGTTGATATAAGTATTGATAAGATCTTATCTCACAGATAGATAGCTGGGGAACAGAAAAACTGAGTGCTGACCTGATTAGGATCACAGTAGACAAGGGTGGGTCTGAATCTGAGTTCAAGAAACAGGACAGTTGAGGAAAATGAGGTCCAATGAGATCAGGAAGTTGACCATACTCACACAGAGATCTGGGTAAAAAACTGGGGGTCAAAATACAGCAAGAAAGGTTTAGGCTGTCCCTTGAATTCTCAAAGCTTTATTTGAAAGCAATACTTTTAGGAAAGGAGATGGTGGTGGTGGTGTTCTAGCTAGTGCTGCCCTTGCTCTACTGGATCACAGAGGTTCTGGCTTCAGGAAGTGCCAGCCAGGTTTACTCTGCCTGTACTCTGAGCCGTCTAGGCATCTGGAGCTCCTAACCCCAAACCCACAGGTGAAGTAGGGCTGCCCTACAGGCTCACACAAGGGAAGCGACACAGATAGCAGCTCAGGGGACATGTCTACCCTGACTTTCTCAGGGTCCCTCTTCTTCCAGCACTACAGCAGCATCCAGCTGACACAGGGAGTCTGGCTGACTTGTGGTTGTGCCTCATACCACAGCCCTGCTGGCTAGTTCAGCTTTGTGACTCTGCTTCCTTTTGGAAACACAAGCTCATGGGTAAAATGTTGCCAGGAAAAGTGGCATTCCAGATAGGGAAAAAATTGAGTCAGAAATCATATTTGATAGCTCCCTGGCCCTGGAGACAGGGTCTTCAGTGATGGTTCATGACCACACTAAAGAGCCCCAAATTCTCTAGGCTCCTGCTCTGCACAACCAGGGAAGGATGCTGGGTCCCCATTTTAAATAGATGAGGCCACGGTGGCTTAAAAGACTAGCTGATGGTCTCACACATGGGCAGGAGGTAAAAGAAAGACCTGGGTAAAGACTGACGGATATGGCTGGGTCTGCCTGTCATCCCTTCACTGAGGCTAAGGTAGAAGAATGTTGTGTGAGGCCAGCCTGAGCTACACAGAACTGTCTCAGAACACATTCAAGTGAAATTTGAGGTGCGGGAGCTGTTGGGATCATGGGGGAGGGAGGTGTGGAGAAAGGCTGTCAAGGAGGCCTAAGGGACAGGTGTGCGTGCCCATCATCATTCCTGGCACCAGGCCTCACGAAGAGGACCACCAAGCAGGCATCAGAGCCATGGGCAGCTATTCTCAGGGCTTCTTGGCTTGCCTGCAGAAGGCTAGCTGGGGGCAGGTCTGACTGGGTCCCCAGGGCCTCCTGGTGTCCCAGAGTCAGGTCCCATGGGTTTCCTGCTTTTCTCCATTCCACAAAGATGGGTAAAAAGATAGATTTCAAAGCAGGGCATTCTAGGAGCTGAAAAGATGGCTCAGAGGTTAAGAGCACTGCTGTTCTTTCTTAGGACATGGGTCCCCAGCACCCACATGGTGACTGACAGATGATATCTATAACCAGTTCAAGGGGATCCAAATCCTGACTAGTGGGCATGAGGCACACATACGGTGTTGCATAGACAAGCATGCTGGCAAAACACTCATACACATAAATAGATAGAAACTTATTTTATTTGGTTTTAGTTTTTCATGACAGGGTTTCTCTGTGTAGTATTGGATGTCTTGGAACTCAGTAGGTAGATCAGGCTGGCCTTGAACTCAGAGGTCTGCCTGCCTCTGCCTCCCAAGTGTTGGGATTAAAGATGTACACCATCACAACCCAGTAGAAATTGTTTTTTATTTTAAAAAGAGCACGCTATGTAAGCGTCTAAGAACATGCCTGTGCTTGCTGAGCAGGGTAGGCAGTAGCTCAAAGGGGCAAGGTGTAGAAATGTGGAAGACAAATGGTTTCTGGTCGGGTAGAGATTCCCTAAACAGCACTGGGGCCCAGCCGGCTGGAGCTTACAGCTCAGGTCTGTTCAGTAAATTCAAGGCAGCAGCAGGGCCAGAGAGGGCAGAGCAGCTTTCCAAACACCAGACTTTCTCTCTTGGCGCAAGACTCTCCTTCCCTCCCCTACTTCTTCCCTACATACAGCAGCTCATAGGCCAGCACAGGGCTAGATGGGAAAGACCCGAACAAAACAGCAGCACACAGGAAAGGGAGAGTCAAACAGGGCAGAGGGCTGGGTCCCCGCAAAGCTGAAGGCCATCCCCAGCACCAAGGCAAATACAAACAAGGCTGGGGGCGGCCTAGCACTTTACTCTTTTAAATATTAGCAGAGACAGATGGAGCTCTGTGAGCTAATAAGTTCCAGGCCAGCCAGGGCTACACAGAGAAATCCTACCCTGCCTCAAGTAAAATAAAGAACCCGCTCAAACCTCCCAAAAGTGTGACTGATCACAGATGGAGGGGGCATCTGGGAAAGGGTAGGAATGAGGATGGCAGGTAGGAGGCAGGTGCTGGGGCCTGGTGCCCTGCTTTCTGCTCTCTGTAAGGCACTAGGTCATTATAGCATGTGTAATGAGACAGGCCTCTTTCCTCGGCAGGTGTCAGTTGGCTTTGGGAGATAGTAAAGAACTAAAGGAAACACTAACAAGATCCAACACAGTATGGGGGGATCCATCTTTGGAATAAATTTTTTCTTAAAACAACAAAGCCGTTATTTTTGTATGTGCACAAGTGCCCACAGCATGTATGTGGAGGCCAGAGAGCAACTGAGGGAATCAGGTCTCTCCTTCCACCAGGTGGGTTCTGGGGACCACGCTTCAGCCATCAGACCCCTGCTGTTTCTTTAGAAGAGCAAAATTAGGCAGTTTGCACAGCATGAAGGACAGAGTCTGGGCTAAGGAGCCCCATCATGAAGGAAGGAGGTGCTCATAGCATGTGGCTCTGGGGTTACAGAGACCAATTCCTTAGGGACAGGGGAGGAGAGGCTGACCCTATGGAGCTCCATTCCCAGTGAGTCTGGTCTCAGTTCAATCTTCCTGTTGCACAAGAACCCAGGAAGCAGAGGAAGGCCCCTGGATGCTGATCCAGCCCTCTAGCTCTAGTTTTCTTTGGTGACTGTTCCTCACACTTTTTCCCTTTTAAAGGTGCTGGGGATGGAACTGAGGTCTTTGCTAGAGGCAGGCAAGCTCTCTACCACCAATACCTCAGCTCCTGGCTTTTGGACAGTCTTAACTCTATAGCCCAGGTTGACTGCCAAGCCTCACACTGTCGGCGACCCTCCTGATTCACCCTTCTAAGTGCAGGGTTTACAAGTGCCCACTGCCATTTATTTATGGCTACATTTTTTGGAGGGGTGTGTTAAAAATGTGTCCAAGGAGCCAGTGTAATCTTGTTTGGTTGTATAGATGGTCCTGAATTACCCATTCTACCAACGTTTCTTAGTTCAATTTAATGAAGCCTTGCTTAGTCATGGGCATACTGCAAGCCTCTGGTTCACATCTTTCTGGGTGAGAATGAGATGGTCTGAAGTCTTCACAGGGACTCCAGAAGAGCTGTTGGTGGCAGACTTCAAACCAGTGAGAAGCGAGCTTATCATTTTAAGTTCACCTACCATAAAATAGATTTTTGCTGTGGTCAGCACATTCCCAATACAATAAACGCTCACCTCTATTTAGTTCCAGAACTTTGGGAAAGGCCTGGAGAAACCCATGTTTATTGGTCACCATGCCCCTCTTCTCCCAGGCAGCCTTCGGCTTGCTCTCTCCCTCATGGAACTGGACCCACTCAACCTTCTGTTACAAGGGCAACTTGAGAAACCTCCCTGCTTCTGCCCCTGGAGCCCTGGGCTAAAAGCATGCACACCAGGGCATTCTAGCCCTGGCTGGCTTTGAACTCAGAAATCCACCTGGCTCTGCTGGGATCAAAAGCATGTACCACCACACCTGGTACATTTCAAATATTTTTTTTTTTTGCGACACATATTATATACAGTAATATTTATTTTTGTTTTGTTTTTCTAACATATAAGAAAGCTTGGTCCTCACACTTCATATGTGTCATTTATGCATTTCAAATATTTTTAATGTTTTCTTGCTAAGCATACCATTTGCATGGAGTGCCATGGAAGAAAGAGGAGGCACTGGAGCCCCTGGCATTGTGAGCTGCTGCGGGGACTGGAAGCTGCCAGAGCAGCAAGTGCTCTTAACCAGTGAACTGAGCCATCTTCTTAAGCCTTCATTTCACTGTATTCACACTCATTTATGATGTGGATGCGTGAGCATGTGTGCCATGATGCAGGTGTGAAGTCAGAGGACAACTTACTTACGTTGGTTCTCTTCCCAAGGTGGACTCTGGAACTGAACTCTGGTGGCAAATTTTTACCTACTGAACTATTTTCCATCAGTGTAGCTGTGGCTGTCCTGGAACTCACTCTATAGACCAGGCTGGCCTTGAAACTTAAAAGAGATTCACCTGTCTCTGCCTCCCAAGTGCTGGGATTAAAGGCATATACCACCACTGCTCGGTCCCTCGTTCCATTTTTATGGCTGAATAATATTTACTGTGGCTGGCAAAGATTCCTTGGCAGTCTAGTTAATGCAAATACAGGTTGCTTCTGCCTTTGTGCTAGTGAGAAGCATTCTATCAACACTGGTACAGGCACCCATGTGAATGTTTTGCAGGGTTCTTTGGGAGACCAACAGAATGTAATATGAAGGGGCATTTACTGGATTAGCTTACATGACAGCAGCTGAGTGGTCACACACTGGCCACCTCCATGTCAGAGTCTGAGAACTCAGTAGCTGCTCAAGTCACCAAGAGGTGCTGAGTGAGGAGCAGGAAGCTGGCTGGACTGCTGCCGGGTGCACTGTGAGAAGGCTTGGACTGGAGCTTGATGGTGTCAGACACCTGCAGGGGTGGGGGGGTGTTCACATCCTGGGACAGGTCTTCCTTCGACTTTCCCTGACTTCCATGGTGCAGCTCAGGGTGGTCCTTACCCAGCCACTGTCTCCTGCATCATTCCTCTGAAAATGCCGGCCAGATACAAAGAAATGCTGTCCATCAGTCCAGTTAAACTGACAACCCCCACCAGGCTGGTCTGGAATTAAAGGTTTGCACCACCCTACCCAACCATCTCAGTCTTACTACACAGAACACCTGTGGTAGGGGCTAGATCGATCATTAAGCAGTTAATGGCTTCCACTGCTTACACCCCTGTAGGGTGGCTCACAAGTGCCTATAATTACAACTCTAGAAGATGGTTGCCTCTGTTCTCCTCAGGCGCGTGAGAGCGGGCACACACTCACAAGTAATACTTCCCCTTGAGCATTTTGATCTCAGAACTCGGGAGGCAGGGGCAGGTACAGCTCTGAGTTTGAGGCCAGCCTAGTCTACACACTAAGTTCTAAGCCAGCCAGAGCTACACAAGGAGACCCTACCTCAGAAAACCAGGTCACTGATGAGCTCATGGTTCTGGGACTGTATCCACAATGGGGTGGATCCAGTCCTTAGGATCTGTGGTGAGGATACCAGAAAGTAGGTGAGGTGGGGAGCTCCATGTCAGGAAACTGCCCAATCACAAGCCAGAGGCACTAACAACCTCTTCAAGGTCCAGCCTTGAAGCCACAGGCTCTAAAGGTGCCCTCCATGCTCATGGCAACGTGGCTGTGTCCTGGTAGGACTAAACCCAGCAGGTCCCTCCTCTGCCTTTCTTTTTCTTTTTTTTAAAAAAACACTTTCATTTATTTATTTGCCTTGGTGTTTGCCTGGAACTGGAACTACAGACAGTTGTTAGCTGCCATGTGGGTGCTGGGAATCGAACCCGGGTCCTCTGGAAGAGCAGACGGTGCTCTTAACCGCTGAGCCATCTCTCCAGGCCCTCCTCTGCCTTTCAAGTGTACTGGAAGCTTAGACTAGGGTGAGGCTCAGCATGCTTGTTAAGCACATACCGTGGATCTGATCCCTAGCAGCTGTGGTGGGACAGAAGGCAGCCTGGGTGCATTAGTCTCAGCACTAAATTCTGACTGACCCAGTTAGGGTTGGGGACAGTCACTGGTGACCTGACACTTTTGTCTTCTTCAATGGGCGGAATGGCTGGGCACAAAGAGATAGGCCACCAGCACATTCATCACTTGTGCCAGGGCAACACCAAGGGGGATGCCACTAGGTCAAACACCCTGCATACAACATGATCAACATCTGATCATGAGCAGATCTGAGTGACAGAGGCAGAGCTGTGCTGGGGGGGGTGAGGGGGTGGCCAGGTCCTGGTTCTGGAGTGTCAGCAGGCTAGCTTGACCAAGACCAAGAGGTAGGGATGGAGCAGGAAAGCACAAGAATGACACGCAGCCTGTAAGCACAGCTTTATTGGGTAACACTTGAGCATCCCCAGGTGGCTCTGCATCACTAGTGTGACCTCACTGAAGACATGGTACCCTTCTTCATGTATAGGACAATGACAACTAATACCAGATAATAAGAGGGCACCTGGGAGCCAGGGCAACCCAGGACCTGGAGAAGAGACTATTCCAAGCCGATAGCTTCAGGAA